>DF237143.1:0-149101 GCA_000708835.1 Klebsormidium nitens | reverse complement strand
AGTCACCAGATTCACCGGTTTCGACGATAAACGGCCATTTATGTAGAAACAAGGCAATATTCTAGGTATGGCGTGTGCTGAGAAGTTCAGTAATGACGGTACTTACTGACTTGATTGAAACGTGCCCCAGCTAAGGGGCAGTGCAGATCCGGTCATGGTCGTGAAAGCGGACACCGGAGGGCGGAACCGCCACCGGACACCGGCCGTTGACGTGGCAAGTGTTCAGCCGCCCTCGCACTTGTTAGAAATACGGGGTACGTGGCGTGGCAGGGCTGGTTTTGGCATTTGCATTTGTTTCTTCTTTTGCTGGCCAGCTTTTTCGTTGTGCTGAAGAGGGTGGGGACACACGGTGGAGAGTGGTGCGATCAGCTGGGCACAAAAGGAGCTTGAATGCTGCCGGGCAGCTCATCTAAGCATCCAAAAGGTATGCCTACTGATCATCTATTCGGTTGATCTCTGTCACATCGAGGCTGAGGTGGTGAGACATGCTGTTTAAAATCCACGGCGATCAATGGTGGTTTAGAATGTGATCTGGCATCGTTGAGAAGCTTAATGAAAGCGCTTGAAATTTTGGTTCACGAAAATTTTGTGGACTTCTACAATGAATGAGCGCCTCCATGCCAAGAAAAATTAGGAACGTGGTCATTGTTGTTCGCCATCTGTCATTCAAACAACTTTCCGCTTATCAGCATTCAAGCTGGTCTCCATTTGCTTGTATAAAGTAACTGGACAGTTGTTTCTGGATCGACGCCCCTGAGGGTGCTTTCGAGTTTGCAGAATCGCATACCTTATTCTGTTAGGTGGTGCGTCTTATTGTAGCTTGATGATGAGGTGTTCAGCAGTGGTAGCTTTGGTTGCTTCAGATCTCTGTAGAAAGTGCATGCACAAAGTCAACCGTCTGATGCAAGCGTGATGCGCGCGGGCAGAGAACAGTACTTTTCGACCTTCAGACGCTAGAACTTCGCAAGGGGGGGAGCGCTACCTTGCACCGAGATTGAAAGATTCACAATCATACGAACAAGAAGGCCAAAGATCAGGTCACCGCAACAGCTGACGGGGTGCACTGCTAGAGTTAGGCAGTGGATTTCATTGGTGAATCAGTAATCAGGAAGGCCGGTCGCCATGATTCTTTTATGATGCTAGCACTTAAGTGGGCTTCATTCTGAAGGTTGATTGTATCTGGTGCTTTGCCTGCCAATTTGTAGTTGCTCAGAGGGCAGGCGCTGTGGAGCAGAGCGGTAGTTGCGTCTTGCACATGGTGAAGGTGGCGCTTGTCAGGGGCCATGCCGTCGCCCATATCAGCAGGTGATGCTTCCTTCCTTCCTTTCTTTTCTTGGCGCCCTTTCCCTGTACTTTGTTATGTTATGGAATGTCCTGTCTTGCTTGGCGCCATTAACTTTGAAGATTCAAAATGTAAAGCCCTCATACCCCACCTATCAATGACATGCCCCTTTGTGGAAAACAAGTAGATTTTGGGGCGGAGAAGCGGTTTTGGAACAGAAGGAAAAGAAAAACGTGGAAGGTCATTACTATCAAGGCCAGTGTCTCCATAGTTCCCACCGCAGCTGAACGAGACAGCTGGTGCTGTTTCCTGAGGTGGAAACAAGATTCCGCTCTCTCACAGTTTATCTTCCTAATCATGCAGGTTGGAGCAGCCCATAGCAAATGCCGCCTGGGCCTGCCAGGTGCGGTGGGTCTCGGGTAAGTTGGTCTCCTAGAATGTCTTCGTTTCTACCTGGCTTTTGAACTTGGAAGAGGCTTGGTTTACTAGGGAATCCTGACCGCACGCTGCCGGAGCGACAGTTTGCCAGCATTGATTCACCGAGCAGTCTCTCGTCCTTGAGTTAAGTGGCTTCCAATTACTTGTATCAAGAAATTGACCTGATTTGAAGAGTTTGAGCCGCGTACTTGTTAGCATACCACAAGTGCCACCGCTGATTCTGATTGGTTGCTCACAGCTCTCCTGGCTGCAAAGACACCCCCAGGCGCTTCGGTCTTCGAAGCGAGAAGGGGGAACTGCCTTTGCTCAAAATCCAGGCCCCCAAAACTAGTAGCCAGCTCCTCCCTCCCCCCCAGACTTGCCCCACTGCGACAGACTGCTAGACGGCGAACCCCACTTAGGCGATCTGCCCTTATAGACCGAGAGAGAGGCCCCAGCGAACAAGTATCCAATGGAAGGGGTGCAGAACCGGGAGCTGCCGAGGACGCCCCATCTTCGGCAAGGGGCTCGCAAGCTGAGCCCAGCGAACCCCCCACTGCGAAACCAAGCCCCGCTGAACGGAGGCAGAGGCGAAAAGCCGCCGCTGCTGGGGGAAAAAGCAGTGGCGAACGAAGTCGGGGGGAGAACCGAGTGGCTGCTGACGTGGAATGGGTGTCGGATGCAGTGAGCGGGGGCTTGCGGGCGAAGGATACTTTTGGGGGGAACAATAATGGTGACGTTAGCAATGATGTCAGCGGGGGCGACTCGGAGGGCGGGAACTCAAGCGGAAGCGACTCGGAGAGCGGGGGCGAGAGCGGGGGCGAGAGCAGCACGTCTGAGGGGGGGGAGAATTTGCGGGCCACGGCACCCCCCCAGAAGGGGGGCGAGGGCTGGTGGTTGAAAGCGATTCGGGGGGGTCTGCGAGAGGAGGACGTTGGGGGCGAGGTTGTGTTGAGTGAGGAAGCTTTACAGAAACGAGTTGAGTCAAGAAGAGGTGGCGGCAGTGAAGAGATAGAAGCAAAGATCAGAGAGGCTGATGCCAGAGTGGCTGCTCTCAAAGCGCAGCGCGCGAGGGTTAGGGCGCTTAACCCGGGGGTCCTTGAAGCGCGGCTGCATTTTGCACGAAACAGTGTCGAAGTGACGAGGAAGGGAACTAGAGGGGGAACGCGTGAAGAGGAAAGAAGTTGGGAGGAAACAGTCGCAGGGGAGAGAACTAGACAGGGCAGAGCGGGAGAGGAGCGACAAGGGGGGGAGAGTGATGGGGGAAGAAGACGGAGTGGTTCGGGAGACAACGGGATTTTGGAAGTAGGAGTTAGTGCGGAGCGAACGTCTGTAAGCAGACCCGGGGAAGCAAGAACTAGAGAGAGGGTGATTGGAAACGGAAACCTTAGCACGGGGTCTGCCAAGCTCCGCGGGGGAGTGTTCATGCCCGATCTCGACAAAGCGCTCTCGTCCCTTTTACGAGAGCGAAAACTAGACGAGGCGATCCGGCTGTTGCAGGACGGGCGCGCTCGGGGGGGTTTGGTCAGCCGGCGGAGCTACAGCTGGCTGGTGACGTTGCTCTGTCGTCAGCGGCGGTTTGCAACGGCGCATAACTGGTACCTGAGCGTGTCTCAAGAGGCCGGGGTGAGGCTGGACGACACGGCGCTGGCGATGCTGGTCCAAGAGGCGGTGCGCATCGAGCGCAGAGAAGAGGCGTGGGCTTTGTTACAGGTACGGGGTTTTGAAGTTTGATATCGCGGATTGTAAGGGTTGAAAAGCTTTGTTATTCCAGGACACGGCTATAGAGTTTTGGATTCTACTATGTCAGGATAGAAGTTTCAGGGGTCTCAAACATTCATAATGCTATGATACGGGTTGTAGGGACTTTACTGTTCCTGAATACAGGTTCAGGGTTTGGTACTCTTATGATGCCCGGATACAGGTTCTGGGGTTTAGGAAGTGCCATTGTTTCAGGCTTTGGGTCGTAGGGTCGAGACTTCAAGTGAAGAGGAATCAAGTTTTCCCTTCGCTTAAATGTCTTTGTCGATCCGCCCCTTTAAGTGACAATCTATTTTCGTAGAGCTAGACAACTGCGACAGGTACGAAAATTATGAGCATTTCACCCTGCAGTAGAAATATGTCCTTTTTCAGATTGTAGAGCGATGCCAGAGCTGAGTTCGACTGCAAAAGACACGTACCAAAGCATGCAAAGTCTTTTCCAATCAGAGGTTGGCGACCTACTTCACTGCAAACAATTTATTGACACGTTTCTGCTTCCCGCAGGTGATGCGTTCCTACGGCTACTGCCCACGTGTGGCCACGTGGAGCGCCGTCGTGAGCGTTTTCAGCCGGCATCCCAAAACCGCGGAACAAGCGCTGCGCATTTGGGACGAGGTCCGCTCGTGGCGCTTCGGAAACCAGGAGGTTTATACAGACACGGGCGCATATAATGCCGCACTGAATGCGTGCATCTCCCTGCGGGATATGTCGCGCGCTGAGGCCTTATGGGCGCAGCTGCAGGCGGAGGGCTTACAGCCCAACGTGCTGACGTATAATATCATGCTGAGGGGCTATGCGCTTATAGGGGAGGCGCGGGAGATGCTGGCGGGGCTGGAGAGCATGAAACGGGACGGGGTGCGGCCGGACGTGTCGACTTATAATACGAGGGTGGCGGGGCACGTGACCCTGGGTGACGTGGCATCGGCGGAGAGAGTTCTGGATGAGGTGCGGGAGTTGGCCGGAGTACGGAGAAAGAGTACAGCGGTGGGGTTAGAAGGAGACGGGGAGGGGGCCGGGTCTAAAGAAGGGGTTTCGGAGGAGCGGGCCGAAGGGGAAGTGGGAGCGGATTCTCAACTAGCGGCGTTTGCGGATTGGGCTGCTGACAAAGTCGAGCCTGGGATTGCGGATGGAAGCGCTGAGCAGACCACTGATTCTGCTTCGCGGAGTCGGACCGGTGTGAGTTATCCGGTAACAGGTAGAAACGGTAGTTTTGAGGGAGTAGACGAGTTGCAGAATCTAGACGCGTTGGAGAATCAGCAGTCGGAACGAAATATTTTGGCGCAAGCTCCGGTCTTGGAGGGCGCTTCGAGTAGCGGACTGGAAGACCGAAAAACAGAACGCGGGTTGCTAGAAAACGGGCAGATAGATGCTACCCCGTCAGCTACAGATTCTAGTGCTAGAAACGGCGGTAGTACATCCTCGGAAGCGGATAGAGTAGACCGGGAAGGGGAATCGATTTCCGGACGGCCGGAAGCGTTTAACAAGGAACGTCGGGCGTCGGGCCGTCCGACTCCGGCAGATGCGAGCGGTCCGATGGGGCGAAGTTCGGACTCTCCGGAGACGTGGACTCTGAACGGTCTGACGGCACCGGGCTCAAATTCAAAGCGTACGGAAAGGACTTCGGATCGTCCGATCGGAATCTTGAACGGTCCGGAAGCGTCCGTTTCCGGCCGGCCGTGGCCGACGCTCTCGGAGCTCCGTGACGAAGCCACCGCCGGGGCCCGGCAGCGGCCCCGGAGACCGGACGCCGGCGGCAGCGTCCAAACGGTCCGTCCGACCGTCCGAACTTACACCGCTCTCTTGCGGGGGTACGTGAAAGAGGGGCGGTTACGGGAGGCATTCGAATTGGTCGAAGAAATGGTTGCCGCCGCGGGGGGCCGGCAGGAAGCGCTCCCGAACGTCGTCACGTACACGGTCCTGATCGACGGGTGCGTGCGGAAGGGGAAAGTAGGGGTGGCGAGGAAGGTGGTGGCGTGGATGCGGCGCCAGGGGGTGGCGCCGAACACGGTGACGTACAATACGCTATTGCGGGGGTGTTGTCGGGAGCGCGATATGAGGGCCGGGCTGGGGGTCTGGAAAGAGATGGAGGAGGAGGGGGTCGAGGCGGATGTGGTGACGTACAATACGATGATGGACCTGTGCATCAAGGCGGACCAAGTCAGCGAGGCGTTCCGCTGGTTCAAAAGGTGGGGGTTCTTCGCTTTGAAATTTGTCAAGGTTACAACAGGTTCTATTTGGAGACTTTGTGTTTTAGAATGTGTTCCGGGCGAAGATTGCCAACTTTTTAACGGGTTCTTCCTAGACAAACGTGTTTTAGAATCTGTTCCAGGACAAAGAGACGATGTGGAGCTTTCCGTCGTCATTCCTGCTAAGGCTGTACGGAAGACGCGATAAGTCTTTGTCGCATGGTTGAGTAATTTCTGAAGCATTCTGAGGCGCGCGACCGGCAATCCCCGCATGTTTTCTGGTCATCACAAGTAGTGTCTTTTGTCTCGACTAGTAGGGATTTGCGCACTTGCTTGCAAGTCTGAAAGTTCAGCTTGACAGGCTTACATTTGTCCCCCAATGTTGTGTCATCTTTGGAGACATCGAATCGTGCTGGTAGTGTCGGCATGGTGTTCAAGGTGGCCCACCGACCATTCACTTTCGGATCGGGCAGAGGATGTCTTGCGAGCTTGTATTTGCTACCGTCTACATTGCCCCGCAGGATGAACACTGACTGCAAAAGTTCACGGTTTGAACAATGTTTCTGGAGGAAAGTTTCTGCCCTTACCTGTTTCAGCTGTCCAAATGCATGGGCCAAAATCCTGGCCTCTCGTTACTCGGAGTACCGGGAAGGTATCAAGTAAATTTTCCAAAAGCGAAAGTTGCTTCTTTGAGCGCTCAGATCTCACATTCGGCCGTCTCTTTTGCAGGTTGAAGGAGTCCCACATCGCCCCCACGGTCGTCTCCTACACGACGGCAATGCGCGGCTTGGGGCTCGCGCAAGAGCACGCCTTCGCGGAGCGCCTCTTCCGGACGATGCTCGACGACCCGTCCGTCGTCTTGGACCGTCCGGCGTGGAATGTCGTCATCGACACCTTTTGCCGCGCGGGCGCGATGCCGCTCGCCAAAAAGGTCTTTCAAGCGATGAAAACCGCGGGAGTGTCGCCGGATCTTGCGACCTACGGATCGCTCGTGTTGGGCTTCTCGCGGCAGGAAGACATCGGCGAAGTGCTCGTGCTCTGGAAGGAGATCAAGGCGCGGAACGCGGCCGCGCGGGAGTCGGGGGGATCCCCGGGGCGCCGGAACGGCCCTCCCCGGGAGCAGAAAGCGGTCGGGACGAGCGCCCGGGGGGAGATTTTGGTCGACCAGCGGCTGTGCGATGAGGTGCTGAGCGCGTGCGTGCGCGCGGGTTACTACGAGCGCGCTCTGGGCGTGATTGCCCTGATGGAGGAACTAGGGATGGCGATCAACCGGCGCAAGTATGGGGAGCTGTTTGCGGAGGAGCAGGAGCGGCCGTGGCGCGCGAGCCGGACGCAGATCATCGAGCGGTCGCCGCGGGCGAACGACTTCCTAGAGAAGTTCAAGGCGTGGCTCGGGTTGGATAATGATTACTACCAGCGGGAATGGAATTGGCGAGACTGAGGGGCAGCCATGGATGTGCAGGTCGCCAATGGGCACGGTTGGTGTGGGATTCGAGGGCCCTTTGAGGCGCCTCAGATGAGTAGAATTGTCGAAGTGTTGTTAGAAGGTGTTGCTTCGGGGGCAGCGACCACGACGGTATGGATGCCATAAGAGCTTGCAATTTTGGGTTGGCGACTTGTTACAGGAATCAATGTTCCCAACTCGTCGGGGAACTCTGCCAATCCGTACTGTTCATTGGCGCAACTGACCATGTGAGATCAAGTTGAAAAACGGTCTGCTTGTTACCTTTCAGCTGATTCCATCATGGCTTGTCATAGGCTTTGACCATCCTAGTTCCAAATCCTCAATGATGCAAGCTAGATTTGTGCAATTACGCATGGCATACTCGCTCCTTGCAAAAACCATTCACTTATATAGCTAGGTCACATGAACGCATACATTACTTTGAATTGTGGTTTAACTTCAATATCACAGCAGACAGCTTGCACACTCGCCCACGCGGCACATGCAATTGCATATTTAGTTTGACATATATACATGTGAAATAGTACAAGCTATCGCGTGCTTAATCATGCAAGCTTGGGCACAGCTGCCAATATGATCGGCAACACTGATCAGTGACAGTAATGATCGACTGCACAACTTTAGTAGTGGTACAGAAGATTGCTCTCAGCAACCCTCTTGCAAACAACGTACTGCAAGAACTGTCCGCGTGACGTTTTGCAGGACTGGACAGGCCTGCCGTGGTGCTTATATGATTTGCACTCCGTGACTCAAACTCACAGTTATCCCGCTTCTTCAAGTCTCTATCCGCTTGGAGACTAAAGAGAACCGACCGTGTCATGCGGCCCAACCCGGCCAAGCACCCACGCGCTCAAACCCTGGGCATGTGACAAGATGCCTTTGGTCTGGACTTTTGACAGACTTCTCACATTGCTTGTTGACCTTTACTGGCCTGAATCTGCTTATGGTCCGGACGTAACCGATCCCGCCTATTTACATGGCACCCCTCTGACTTTGTACATACCTGGCCGCAGCCCACGAGAACAGGATTCAGCACTAAGGCTCGCTACGAAAACTTGATTCACGTGCTGGTGAATGGGTCAGTGATTCGATCGTGAACTTGTAGACACGGTCAGCAGACGTTGACGAAGATTCGACTCCTTCCCCAGAGGAGCCTGCGATAGAGAGATGAGGAACAGGGTCAAACAACGACAATCTAGCTTGCAACAAGCAATGGAAACTAATTAAGAGCTTCTTGAGAAGAGCAAGCAAGTCAGATGAAGCATTTCTTCGACGAAAAAAGCTGCCCACTGGTGTTCGATGGGGACCTAGTGTTCTGCTTGTGACTGCTTATGAACGGAAAACCTTAGTAGATTCAGACACCGCAGGATCACTAATAAGCGACAGGGGTGGGAGAGTCTGGGAGTAATTAACGACCCACACACCAGACTACTACGTCTGGTACGTTGTACTTCATTGCTCTGCTTGACTGCTGGTTTGCAGCAAACAGACTGCAGTGGGCAATCCTCCAAGTCTCTGTCTGTTGTGTCTTTCTCTTCCAACATTCACAAAAGGACAAGACACTTTTACCCTTACCTCATTCTCCTTGTCCTCCTCACTTTTCTCGATCGGGATGTCGAGATACCGACGTAGTTGCTTCCAGAATTTTCGTGATGGCATGAGGGGCTCATCTCCTGCATGGAACATATTTCGACTTTAAAACCAAGACTTCGTGTGTAAGCGACAGCAGAAAAGGTAACGTAAGACGTCGCGCCAATGGTCACCTTAAACCCAACTAAAGTAGGTACGACAACCCAAGTCATGAATCCAGAAGTGCAAGGCAGTATCATGCACGCTGACCTGGCGCTGCCCAATATTTCCACGCTGATCTTCTTTCAACGCAGTCAAGTAAATCTTCTCATTCAAATGAGGGAAACAATCCTTCAGGGGTTGTATTGGTCATGTTTCCCATCAGCAAAAACCACTTGAAGAAACAGTCCAAAACTTCCCGTACCTGAGGCATTGCCTCAAACGACTTCGTGGTGTAGCACTGACTTTTTCTCAAAACCTCGTCACTCACGCCTGATAAACTTCATCCCCCAGAACAGGTCCAGAATGAACTCTAGGGTAATGCGGACCCAATTTTTGGTCTCCCAGGAACAGGACCTTGCTTCCTACGAATGGCATGTCTCAAGAGTTTCCACATGCAAGCGCCCTCTGGGTATCTTTAAAGACCCCCTCCTAATCAAGCTTTTGTAGCCTAAACTGTGGCTCTATGCTAGCTAGCAATCTTCAAGCAAGTAAACAAGCAAAAGTCGAGCAGCCCTCCACCACAGGCCGACCATGCAAAAATGTAACAAATCTAATAAGAAGTGGGTATGCACCACTTTGTACCACCACAGCTTTGTGCAACGGAAAGCCGCAGATGGTGCATTTTGGTGGTATACACTGGAGTCATCTGAAGAGAGACATCAATCACACCAGAACAGGGTCACTGACTGCCAAGTAATCCTTGCCCCTTCATGCGCAAATTATAGAAACTTGGCGAAGGTGGTTTATCTTACCATTCGTGCCTAAAGCAAGATCAGACTGCCTCTGACGTAGCCTCCCACAGCCTTCAAGCAGCAGGTCGAACTCAGCCTTCAGCCTTTCATAGTTGCCAAGGGCTTCTGGATCTTTTGGCTCAGGAGGATAGTAGAGCTTCATCTCCCAAACACGCAGCTCTCCTCGTTTCTTGTCGAGCATGTTTTGGACATTGTATAGCTCATGCTCCACTCTCTTCAGTTCTGCTGTCTCGTTCTCCATTGGACCTGTGTGAGAGCGACTCTTCCTAAATAGGAGGCTTTCAAAAACAATCGGCAAGTCCATTTCTATAATAGTATGCAATGTGCCAGCAGACGTAATGCAAGCTATCCCAGCTCCAGCAAATCAGAATTTCACGACCATCTCGAGGAGGAACATTAATAACCCACCAGCGGAGAATCCTTTGTGACAACCTTAATCTCAGATGCAAGATGAGTGACACGGGCATCCACAGCTGTCGCTTGAAATGTTCAACAGGGGGCGTTCACGATCTTACCCGCTCGCAAGTATAAGAAGCGCTGAGCAACAAGGAGTTGACGAAGGCCTTCTGAGGTAATCTCTCCAACTACTGATTGAACACGGGCAAAGAATGCTGAAGTCCGAATCACGACCGCCAGATTCTGCGAAGACCTGGGACTCTCGCAGAACGCGCTCCTTCTGCGTTTCCAGAAGAACTAATAGCTATTTCTTTCTGCGACCTGCTGTGGCATGCAATCAGCATAAGGCGCACGGGGGGAAGCACGTGTCACCTTCGCAGTGGTCAACGTCACTTCATCGACGGCGCTGCGTGAGTCATCGAGGGCTCCATCGGTGAGTCATCGACGGTGTTCATGACTCGTCAGCATGGGTGCGCGATTTTAATCAACCTGTTGGAAGCAACCGTCTGTTGTTAAATACCTAGATGAACGAGACAGCATATAATGCGTACCGCGTACCTACTCGCGTAGGTATACCGGTGATCCAATGGTAGTACCGAACCGTGACCGTATGCGGTTTCGTGCACATTGGTACCTAATAGGTAGTACCTTATAGGTAGATATTGGTAATGTTTATAGATCTAGTGCAGACTGCCAGGTACCTACTTCCATGCCTACATCGAAAGGATAAAAGGATGAAAAGGACCACGAATGACTCCACGATATTGAATCGAACCCCCAGAATTACCTCCGGTCGAACCAGGGCAACGCCCTAAATCCGACGTTTCTTACTGTAGTTTCTGCAACCTACAGTAGTGCATAAGTGCTGCTGACTTCTTCTTCCAAGTGTTGGCTGAGCTTCACGTCAGCTGCAAAGTCGGCCGGCCGCATGTGTGCGAATTTCCAGTTCTGTGCATAGTAAATGATCCCGCGCCGGCGGCTCCGGAGGGGTCAGGATCTTTCCATCAGCGAGCGACCTGTGTCACTCTCCGCAGTCTTAAATAGTCGTACTGTGTTATCCTCTCATTGAAGAGACCTGCTTGCAAACATATAGTAGTCATCTAGCACTAGACAGGCATTTGATGACTTCGAAGGAAGTTTCGTTGTGATCGACCTGATCGAGAGCTAGTCATTCTCTACTTATAGATCAAGCGCACCTTCAGCAACTTTCTCTGAGCACTGCTCTGCTTATGGCGGCGGCCAGTAAAATGGCCTGACTGGCAGATTAGGAAAGAAGTAATCAATCAACCGTTTCCGGGGCCGTTCCGTCACTTTAGAACCTTCGACTCTCAGATCCCTCGACTCGGCTGTTGGCGGCAATATCTCAGCCATCAGGTCAAGTTTTTGCAGGCCGGCCGCCAGACGCAACTGGCAGTGTAAGAAATGGAATCTGCTTGACATTTCTGAGTAGATGCATGACTAGAGGCCGAATGATGAGTCGATCACTGTCACTCCATTGTCCCACCCAACTGAAGGTGCGCGAGCAGAGTGATGGACACGTTTATGCCAGCCCATGAAGGCTTTGAGCCCGATGTTTGGATATAAATATAAGGAAGTCCCTCGCCGATCATGATGATGCCAAGCACAGCCCAAACTGCGTCCAGTATTCCAAAAAATTGAAGACGTTTATAAGATCCTAGTGGCAGCTGGCGTTTACGAGTCATCGAGCTTGAAGATTCTATAAAGCGCAAGGATCGAATGCTTGCAGCGGAACAGCGCTTTTATATCAAAAGCGCTCAGCCACGTATATACCAGTGCTCTAAAGTAGGATACACAGGGAACAAGAATTTCAATTTGTGGCATGCGGCACAAGAACCGTGAACTTGTCTGGCTCTGTTAGTCAAAGACGCACTGACCGTGCGTGTACTACTCGATCACGCGCGCGCGCACCGTCCAAAATTCAATATCCTTCGGGGTCACCAATGATCACTGTACGGAAGGGAGCTCTAACTTACCTACTGCATTAGTTCACCTCGGCCAGGCGCTTCCGGTCGAAGTCAATGAGTCCACTGCCAGCCCATGCATTTGATGGGTGCGGACTGGACCGCAAAGAGGAATATTATCAGCGTCAGTGCTTCAGTGATAGGACAAGGAAACACGTAAGACGTAATGAATCAACAAATTTAATAAGGGGGGTCAAGTATTTCAGTACTTTTGGGAGTAGAAGGACTACAGTAGAGCTGAAGTGGATGGACGTAGTGCACCTCCACTCTCCTTTAAGCCGCCGGTTCGCTTTAAATCGCTTTCGTTTTTCCATGATGGAACATAGATCACCATAGAGTGTACGTACGTGCTGTTCTCGCTCATTGGACATCCTACAAGAAGCATGGCTGCCAGCTACCTTTGCGAGCGCTCGGCCAAATTGCTTTTGTTTAAGGACAGCTGATTAGCTCGATATGACGTGCTCACCTAGCAGAATGGCTGGCATCGGATCGGGTGCTGCTTCCCTGAGAATCGGCCAGGCACCTTCTACTGAGACAGACGTCGAAGGTGCTTCAAAGTGTCAGTGAGTACCCGGTTCCGCATTTTTGTTGGAGATAAGTACTTCAACTTATCCACCTAGGCCATCCCTGCGCAGGGATGGCCTAGGTGGATAAGTTGAAGTACTTATCTCCAACATCAACCTCATCCACGGTCCTGTTGAACAGCAACCCCAAGGCTAACCCGGCCAACTCTGAGCAGGTGCGGGCTTTGGCTGCGCTCAAGGGGGACGCAAAATCATGCAAGGAGGCGGCCACCGAAGCAAGCATCGCGCTGAAGCGCATGCTGGCCAGCAAGGGTAAGCAGGTTCAGGATCTGAATCCAAGCTTTTAGTGATGAAATGAAGGTGCATGATTTATTTGACTCGAAATTTTTCGGCCCCCAGGCGTTAGCAAAATTCCTCGGTTGAAACCTTTATCCTTACATATGTTCAGTAGCATGCAATCCCTGCATGGAAATCCTTGGAGGTTGTTACCGCCTGGATCCTTGCAGATCTGCTCATTTCCGATCTGAAAGGGCTCTAAATGGTCTTTAATACTTCTGATGGCCCGCTGGAGGTCCTTTCTTGGCTTGGATACTTGAAGGCAATACAGCCATTATCGCAGGCTTCGCATCAAGAACATTGAACTTGTCGCTAAAACAGAGGATTTACTTGAACGGAGTTTTTACTACTTCCGAATCCGATATTAATTGATAGGTCCGCAAAGTCTGTTCGGAATAGCCACTGTGGCCCTGCAAAGTGTCCTGCCTTCAACTGTGTTACAATCGCACCATTAACGCTGCAGATGGTGACAGATGATGAAAGCTCATATTTGTTTGAGTAAAGACTCTTCGCACTTTTGGTGCTTGCAGTCAAACGTCCCGAACTGCATTCGTCCATCCAGATTTTCCTCACTTCGATGACTCGGCAATTGTGTGCCTCAGTCAGAATGTTCTGCTTTTCAAGTAGTATGAGGAATCATTTCTAGGCATCGAAGTTGGCATTCTGTCACATCTCTCAAATGAAAGAAATTTCTACTTCTTTTTCCAAAGAGGAATCAATCTGCTTCGAGACGAGAATCTGAGCAGAGGGGGAAGATTGTGTCCAGATCGAGGGACTGCTGAGGATCTTTTGCAGGGCGCCCTAAGGTGCGCGTGATAATCAGAACGGTGCCAGTTCTGAGTCTTCGAAACGCGGTCATTCACTGAGCCATCTTGTGAACGTTCCTGACAGACCTTGGGGCACTAAATGCGGCCGAAGACAAAGCAATCAAGGAGACGGTGACAGCAGCACTGGCGACGAGCTCTAGCGTAGTGAAATTGGCGGAAGCACACGCACTGCAAAACAAGGAATACGCCTACTTCCTAGAGACGGTGGTGAGCAAGGTGAAGGCGGAGGCGGAGGAGATCACCTTTGAGATCCAGGACATCCAGAAGCTGCTGAAGAGCGGTGAGTTGAATGAAGCTTAAGCATCCGATAGGGGCGAGGATGACGCTTTGTCGAAGCGTGACATAAGCCGTGCCTATTTTGACGTCAGCGGAACAGCGGAACGGCGGAATCCTGTTCCCGCGGACCGCGCGCTGGTTTGTGTAACTCGAAGGGCTCTCATGAAATCTCAACACTATCGCTTTCTGATTCTGAGAATTTTGACATTGGTTGCATTTGCTTCGAAGATTGGGGATCCCGCTAATCAGAGATTTCAAAGCCTGATGCTTCGTCGTATGACCAGTCGGATTCAGGATTCAGGCTTGCCTAGGTGCTCGAATGACGTGCTCGACTGAAGTGGTGGAAGGGATTCAGAATGGGACCTCTGGTCGTAGACTTTCAGAACCGGATCATTCAGATTCGAGAATGATGACGTCACCGCAATACTTGTGCTGATCTACAAAACCTCTTCGTACTCACCTGAAATGTCCGCTTTATCCTTGAATATGGGAATCTTTTGATTAATTCTCCATCAACTCAATTCTGAACCACAATCCAGCACCACAGAAGGTCTGTTCAAGGCGCGGAGGCCCACAGCCAAATTCTGACGGAGGGTTTGAGTGCTTTAAACAGCTGTGAGCACCTTCGAGACCTGAGATGAGAGTTGGATGTTTCATTCCGAATCTGTCGAGCTGTCCGATACATTCTCGATTCGACAAAGCGTTGTGATTTCGTCAATGGAGAATCTCATCTAGTAAGGGCTTAAGCAAAGCAGAACACGCATCTTCTTGCAGGGGAGCGACTCCTACAATACATACGCGATCAGAAGGACACGACGTGGTGGATCTTCAGGTTCGTGTGCCTTTCCGGCCTCACCTGGGGGTTCAAATACCCGCTGTCCAAGCTTCTAATGGCGGCCATGTTCTACTCGAGCCTCATCGGAGGGGCCGGGGGGGGCTACCTGCTGCTCTGGGTCAAGGGGTGGGACATCCTCAACATCTGGGCGCACATAGCCACGCCCCCCCGGACGCTCATTGGAGTAGTCGCCCACTGGAGAAAGCTCCAGAAGGACGACGAGCTTCGGTGCTGGGTGTTCCCCAACCTGCGCTATAAATTCTCTTTGCTACTTTATGGGTGGCTGACTGTGGGGCTGAGCGTCGGCATAGTGTTAGGGGCGATGTATTACGAGCAAGCGTATGTGATTTCCGCCATCTACAACATCGTCCTCTCTGTCATAAACATCTACAGGGACTATGAGAAAGACGGCGACATCGTCTTTGGGATCACTTGGCGATGACGCGCTTGAGGACGGTCTTGTAGATGGTGGCAACGAGCAGGTTTGCTTGGTAGATAGAGTACAGACGCTCTTTTGATTCTCGATGTGGACATTTGATCCGTGGCGGCAGCGGTGTGAGAATGCAAGCTCGAGTCGTGATGAACAGCCAAGTCTCCGTCAAAGTCGTTGATCAGGAGCCTATGTATCTGCGTGAAGTTCCAACAAGTGCATGAAGCGTTCGTCGAAGGACGTACAGATTGATGTATCCATCTTGAAACCGAGTCAAGATATGCAGATGATGAATGCTTCGGATGTTAAGCGTAACTTTAAGTACATCAGGATCGGGATGAATTCGAAGGGCAGGGATTGTACCGTAAAATGGACCAGAAACTGTGTTTGTATGCATAGATGCAAGCTTTCTTGGCGCACCATCAGTAGCTACGACTGTTGACAGCTGCAATCACCATAACTCCTATACTGGAGTAGGAAACTGTCAACCTACTCTCTAACGCTGACCTGCGCCTGAACATGCATTTTCAGAAGCAAGTTGTGGTCCAGATATCTCAATGAAGTGTGACCGATAAAAACATAGTCAATATTGTGTTCTTCGATGCTTGGGAACGCTGAACGCAATCAAATAATGTTCCACTCGTTTATGGTGGCCGAGCTGATGTCAAACTGCCCAATTTAACCTCTTCGAGCTTCCGCAATTGGGTAGATGAAGCTCTCGGTACGTAACCTACCGCCTGCCTCTGCTTGTTCTTGTCGCGTCAGCCCTACTTTACCGGTGACTGGGCGCTCACTTTATCGTACTGGTCAAGATGATTGCAAATCATTCAATTCTGTAATCTTGCAACGGTCGAAGCGCTGTATGATGCTTATCACTGCATGATTCCTGCCTCAGCCAAGTATCCCGATCCTGACGATTCCTGAACGACCCGATTCGCCACTTTGAGTCGGTTTCGAGAGTACTGTCTCCGGGCTCACTTGGCAGGTCCCTGGGAGCGGCGCAGAAACGTGCACAGTCGCGCGCGTGGCGCTACTCAAAACAGACTAAAAGGTTAAGGTGAACGAGATCGTAAAAAATCAGGTTTCGCGAACACGGCCCGGGCGCCCTACTCGCCGCCTTGCTACGTCACGAGGTTTGCCTGAGTGCTCCGGTGAACCCGCCAGAAAGTAATTTCGAAATCGGACAATGCTTGTTTGCAGGGCGGTCGGAGGTTTAGCTCAGCCTCATGTCGATAGTGCTGGGCACTTGTGAGGGCATAACGGAAAAAGAATCCAGCAACCCCGTGCTCTGACACCTTCACTGGTGGCACGAAAAAGCCACATTCCGTTTCAAAGCTCCAAATGATGGGGTTTGAAAGAGCTCTTTGTTATCCTGCTTCGGTTGACGGCGAGAACGGCAGAGGACCCGGAAATGTGTTCGCTGGGTAAAGTCGTCTTTCGCACACTAACCGGTTTCAATCTTTCGAGCCTCCGTTCAGCTTCTGACATCCTTCCTCAGGCTGGCAGCCACGAAAAATTGAAAACCGGGTCCGATTGCAGGCATGACCGTGTTTACTTTTGCGAGAAGCAGTCTTGGGCCCGCCTGTCAAGGCGAAGTTCTGATTTTTCTTTTCTCCCTGGAAGAGTCTGTCTTATCTTTCCGACCTTGAAAGGAAAAGGCAGGCGGTCTCTTCCGAAAGAGACGTGTTCTGCGGTCATGCAGTTCGACCGCGCAAACAGACTCGAGTTTTACATACCTCGACGATCCTCAGAAAAGCGGGGAGAAAGACGAGATTGAAGAAACGCCAGTCCAATCTCCGGTTCTCATGGAGTCTCTGCTGCTTTCAGATGTCGCTGATCGCTGGCAGCCGAGCTGTGAGGCGGCGCCGTTTTCAGCAGCTTTGAAAGACATGCGTTGAACGTTCAATCTGCAAGCACTCAGAATCGACGCGGCCGCTGAGTCACGTACCGTTGAAGGGCCCGCGCGTGGCAACTTGAAGCTCTTAGTTTGACACATACGAACACGCCTGGTCGACGTATGTTACTCCATGTAGGAATGGTGTCTCGTATATAGTGCTTCCGTTTGTGCTAGCGACACCCGGCTATAATATGAAACAGCACTGAAGGCGGCACTGCGGCGGCAATCAACTGGCGGCCGGCATCTAAGAAGTCAGCACACGAGACGATGATGTATCATGTGCAGATAAGCAGACAATTGTACTTAATAGCGTTATTATGTTTCAACGAAGTACAAACCAGGAATTGCGAGATTCACCAAAATCATGCGCACCGCGCGCAATATCCGAGCGAGCAATGACGTGACCATGATCTTGCAGAAGGTGCATGCGTCTAATCGAAACTTATGTTAACTTGGCGGGACCAGGCCCGGCTACGCGAATCAACACTCCAGTCACAAACATTCAGGACAGGAGCCAGGTCATGCCAGACCCGCTTTCTGACCTTCACCTCACGTGGCCTCCAAGGAGAACCGTACGCAGGCCCGGAGTTGCATTTAGAGTGTGTGAGGCCCGTTTGTGAGAGCAAAACTGGTGCGGAGCTGACGTGATAGTCTGTCTCATCGTGTTACAAGTCAACAGTCAAAAAGTACCTCATATTGTCCAACTTGTCAAGTTCTCCTGACCAACTCGGACTGGCTAAAGGATTCGGTTTAGTGACTCTATGTCAACAGTTTCGTCACAAGTTGGTCCTGTCGTCCAGCAGTTGCTTAACGAATTGGACTCTCTGCTTCCTCCGTTTGTCCTCCTTGACTCCGCTTCTTCCAAAGATGACGTCAGCAAGCTCCGAAGCTGCAAAACAAGTGCCGACTCCCGTGAGCAATGCGAGGCGGTTGACCAAGTATGTGGGACAGCGATGCAGCAAGGATTTATGGGACGCACGCAAGGTTTCCGGCTCTGATCTTCTGACGACATATGCATGATTTAAGGTGAGACGGTGAGACTGGTCCGGGAAAGGAGCATTCAGCCACCGAGATTCGCCGTACAAAGGGTGCCAGATTTGCACGCCTCCAAAGCGCCAAGTCTCAGGCCCCCTGGAAACTCATCCAGAATTTTGGGGGCTGATACCCCCTTCCTTACAACGACGCTACCAAGATTCTCGCGCTACCTAAGTTCTCGCGTCAGCAAGTAAGGCCACATTCAACGCTTTCCGCAATCTCCGCGATTCGAAGAGGGGCCAGAGAGCGCCGGGCTAAAATCCGGAGTCCCAAACGCTGATTGTTTACACAACTGACAAGAGAGCATTGCCAATGGAACTAGCGAACAGTCACGCGCATAGAACAACCTGGAATTCAAGAGAGAAGCGCTCACCCAGCGCTTGGCTCGACAGTCCCTTTTCGGCCCCCCGGTTCAGCAGCTCCGCGAACGACGTCATCAGCAGCTCGTACATGCCATAATGGGACGGCACAAGCCCCTGTTCGACGAGGACCACCGCTTCGCGCTTTGCGGTCGCAAAGTCGGCCTCGATCGCCGTCAGGATGCTCTTCGAGAGGAGCGGCTCGGGCAGGGCCGCCAGGAAGGAGAAGAGCGCGGCCAAGGCGGTGCGGCCGCTGGTGCCCGGGGGAAAGTCGGCACCTGGGGGGTTGGAACAATTCGGTCATATTCTTGCCTACCAACCCTCAAAACCCTAGAACCTTAGGTGCCCGGGGAATAGTCAGCGACTGAGTGAAGGGACGGTTCAGTTTGGCTTCGCTTTGACTAAAATGAAAAGTGCCACCAGGACGGTGCCCGGCGAAAAGCGGCACCTGGGAAAAGGAAATGTTCAGTAAAAGTATTAGGGGCGGAGGGATCTGGAATTGAACTTGGCTAGTGGCAGGTAAAGACTACTTTTTCCGTACTCAATGTACTGAGTCGCCAATCATTTCAATCATGTCCTCGTGTTAAGTGAGAGTTGAAGGAAAATTCCTCAAGTTCACTTGGAGAACAAGAGCGCGGCCAGGACGGTCCGGCCGTTGATGCCTGGCGAGGAATCAAAACTTGGGGGAAAGGAAAGGTCGGTGTCAACTCTGCATTTAGCAAAGGAAGGAGAAGACATGGTCAGATGGTGAGCCCGTTGGTGCCCGGTAGGAAAAGGGAAGGGTGAAGGATATGTCTTCCCTCACTTTCGTCAGGGAAAGAGCACCGGACGATGGCTTGAGAGTTCTCTTGTGAGTGGTCGCAACGTGAGCAGAAGTGAGAAAAGGAGCGCCGAGCAAAGACGGGTCTGCGAAATTCAGCCGGGACGAAAGTTAGAAGAAAGGGCTTGTACACGCTCAAAGAAACACCGCACCTGTATCGAGGCTCTCTCTGACCGCTGCCTGAGCCGCCTCGGGATCTTCTGCTTCTTCTCCGTTTTCCGGCGACCTCCCCTTTGCGGCATCCCCGTCTTTGGTCGCCATTGAATCCGCACCGCCCGCTTGTTCCGGCTGCATTAAATGGTCTAACAACCGGATCACCTCCTTGGGCACAGTCTGCCCCATCGCTACCTCCTTGCTAACCTGCCCCGTAACCGCGTTCTTAACCTCGCCGTCATTATCGCCAACCCTGCCCAGATCCACACGGGTCAGACCCCGAACCGGTTCTGAGAACGCCGCCAGCTTGGTTAACCGTAACCCCCAGCTCGACGGCAAATAATTTCCCGTCACCGAAACGAAGTGATCCCCCCCGCCATGCACGCGCAACACCAGAATACCCTCCAACGCGTTTTCCCGTTCGATCACTGCCTCGACGTCAACACTTGCAGAGTCGACTCGTGCGGACACGGAAACCTCTAGAACCTCCCCGGCCGCAACTTCTCCTTTCAGGGGGGTGACCGTCAGCCAGGGCGGGCAGGGCGGCCCGCTACCCCCCACGTCGACGAAAGCGAATTCGGCTCGCACGGCACCGTTGTTGTGGATTTGGAGGGGCTGTGGGGGGGTGGGGACGCCGTATCGGATGTCGCCTAAGTGTACAATCTGCAAGAAGGGGAAGGAGATCTGCTTCCGAGACTAGGGACGGGAATTCCTGGTTAGAACGAGTTCTCTGCGGGTCGTGCGGTTTCAATGGAATGCCGAGGACATCAAAGCGGACATGCAGGATCGCAGAGAATCAAAAGGGTACCTTGTGCGATAGAGGACGGAAGCAAGCAAGTAAGAAAGGGGCAGTGGACCAGTCTTTGATGACATTATATTTCGAGCCGGATTTGAAAGAAGCGTCGACCTTGCTTGATATTGGTCAAAGACACTCGGTCCTAACTGACGTGCTGGAAGAGGCTGCAGACGGGCCGGCTGGGCATCTCGTTCGCTGCTACTAAGATCACACCAGACGGACACCAGACGATCAAGAACGGGATGTACAGACACGAAGTCACAAATCACACGACAAACAGACCTGCGGGAACAGGTTGCAGACGGGCCGGCTGTCTATTCCGTCCGCTAATTGAAGGACCATGGCAAACGAGCATCACGAATGTATTCAGTCACTTTGCACGTTTCAGGCGTTCTGAGACACTCGTCCTTCTGCTCGTCAAGTGTACAAAAGCGTCAAAGCGAAAATTCAAAATGGTGGCGACGCCCTCACTTTGATTCACCCGGAGCTGTCGCAGAGAACATTCAGGGCCCGCATCTGGGGTTGGCAGAGGGAATCATATGTAAACCCCATCGTTCGATGCGGAGGGCTAAGTTGGGGGCAGCCCCCATCGATCGACGCTTTCAAAGTTTTCTTGCCGGACCCAAGAGCGTGCCTACTGACTGTCTTGATAACTAGGTCCCTGAATAGGCAAAGTCTGACCTGCGGGGAGAGGCTGCACACGGGCCGGCTGTTCATCTCGTCCGCGTCCGCCTTGGCCCGTAGCTTGGCCAGGAGCGCCTCCAGCTTCTCAGGGACGATGACGTCAGCTTTGGTCGCGAAGCGCGCCTTGACAGGCCGGTGGTCCCCAGTCCTCAGCTCTGGGGGAAGGAGGGGAAGGAAACGAGCTTTCACAAGAAGCGCCAAGACTTGAAGCTCGTAGCCCGGACATCGTGCGGAATGCAAACCACACTGTCCAACATCTTGCACCGCTCCAAAGCAAGAATTCATGGCGGCAGGAAGGAAGCTGCAGGTGTAAGGACTTTCAGGCCTTGCACAGGGACGAGAAGTATGCCACCAGATCAGATGGCACGCACGAAACGAGCACGTGTGGTGTTTAGTCCCCAAGTCAAGCTGACGTCCACGCGCTGACGAAACTTTCGATCGGTGCTCACAACAAAAGGATATTTGCAAGCGGAGACGACTGCCAGACAAGGGAAGCTACCAGGGTCTCATCTCAAGTTATCGAAGCAACACGCCGTACAATTAGCCGAAAGCTGAAAAGAAGTGGGCAGATTTGGGTAAGGGTTTTTGCCGATATCCCAGGCTTGTGTCTCAATCACCGGTAAAGCCGTTAAGCTACCAGCTCCTTCAGCGTCTGACATCTTCGCTGCTCTTTCTAGAAGTCTCGAATGGAGGTAAAACACATCTCCAGGAAACGCTTCGCGACCACAACAAGCTTTAAACCATCTGCTATTGGTTGTAGCAAACCAAAAAGCCCAAGAACATTCGGCCCTTTTCTTCGTTGCATAGAGGCCATAACCCGACACTTAAAAGATTTTGTAACAAAATTTGAGATAAGACTGATGTTTTTCTCCAAGCAAAGGGCGGCCTTGTCACGTTAACGAGGGACGTTGCTTTGTTTGGAGAGCAGAGTTGCATGTCAGCAGTTCGCATGTCACCACCTCCTATCGTCCTTAAAATACCGGCTGTAAGAAACCTGTGCGACAACGAGAAGCTTGGCAGATGTACTCACCGGCTCGCCCATACTTGAGCTGCGTCAAATAGTCTCCCTTCCATAGAACTCTGTCGCACCAGGCCGGCGTCCTACGTTTCTCCCCTTCCGCTATTGGATCCGTGCCCACATACCTATCCGTCCCGGGGCAATACTTATACGTCGGCGCAAAGTCGATCTTCCCCTCCTGCCAATCCACAAACACTTGCTTCGCATTCTGCTCGAGCCGCAACTGATCGGACTCCACCAACGTTTCCCAATCCTGCTTCTTAACCGCCTCCCTAACCTCCTCGTCCGGCAGGGCGATCCGGTAGTTAAGGTCCCCTAACCAGATTCGCTGGTCGTGCTCCCCGATCGTCGCCGGCAGGTTCTGCTGCTGCTCCGCGAGGCTCCGCGTGAAGTACGTCCGCCGCGTGATCTCGCTGACGTCACCCGACCGCCGCGACTCGTCCCCCTCCGCGTCCCCTGAAGTCAGGTGCGAGCAGACGAAACACAGCGTGCTCTCGTGCAGCAAAAGCGAGACGGAAACGGAGCCCTTGTTCCCCAACACGCCAAGCAACCCGACGCCCACTGCTGACGTCTGCACCGACCGCACGTGCTTGCGTATCTCCTTCCGCACCCACACGCACACGTGTACGCCGACCATTTGCTTCGACGCCACCTGCACGTACCGCCGCGTCGCTCCGTTCGCCGCCCGGAGATCCCGCTCACCCTCCACCCGATCTAGCTTCTCCTTGGCGCTAGCATCCGCATGCCAGTCCGCCTCCAGAGTCTCGATCAGATCCGTCGAGTCGACGCTCGTTCCGTCGGCTTCCGGTCCAGTTCCCACGGCACTTTCCGTTCCCCCCGTCTCTGACCCTCCATTCGGCAAACCCCCGCTGCTTCGCTCAGCTGCATCATTCCCACGCCCGTCCTCCCCCCGGCTGATCTCCGCGCCAGCTTTCGCGCCACCCCCTTTCTTTTCCTCGTTCTCTACTCCTCTCTCATCATCACCCCTTTGCGCGTCATCCGCAGCCTCAGAGTCCGGGCCCCCCTCAGGAAGATCTCCTCCAGGCTCCTGCCCCCGTAGCTTTTCGTCCGCGTTCTTCTGTGCTTCCATGCCGCCACTCTCTTTGTCGGCCGGATAGGCGACCAGCGTTTCGTGGATCAAGGCTTCCCAGCGAGCGGCGGCCTCGCCCATGTCGCCAATGAGGACGCTGTTTGCGTTCAGCGGGACGATCTCCTGAACAGCGGAGGCAAAGCTTTGTTGGCGCTTCGTAGAAGCAAATTCTTACTGTCAGCTCCTAGCTTCACAGCATTGCTTGCACATAAACGACCCGGACCCACAGAGACGAGAAGGAGCGAGACAGAGATTGAGACGCTCCCCGTTTCGGAATCTTCAACTGCAAGCCCCAGTAAGCACGACACTGCAGTTTTCAGCAATTTGACCCCTGTTCCCATCTATATTTCCAATCTGGCGCCTCAATTGAGGCGACTTTGGTAGCAACTGAACCGCCCAGACTCGCACGCTGAAAAAATTTTTCCGGTCCGTGCTTGCAGGTTTGCCAGAACCCCCTGTACCTTTAGTATCAAAGGACGCACCTGGAACCCGACAACGTAGATGTCTGCAGGGTTCTCGACGTCCAGCAATTCGTCCAGCTCGAGGCCGTCTGGCGGGCGGCGACCGTTGACATTCCACGTGGCCACGTGGATGGAGAGGTCCAACGTGTCGGTGAACTCGCTGCGCAGCTCGCGGAGCTCCCCGCGGATGACCTTGCGCCGCAGGAGTGTGCGGGGGCTCTCTTCCTCTGCACAAAATGACCGTTTTGTTTTGACTTCGTTTATAGAATAGAAGGGCTGTTTAAGCTGGTAGGAGAGTCCAGAGAGATTGGCAGAAAAGGTTTGGAAGAAGTAGGGTTTCGCAAATGGGTCCAAAAAGAAGCCACCCCCCCGGATGACTTGCGCCGCAGACCGTGCGCGGGCTCTCTTCTCTTGTGCAGATTGGCGGGTCGAATCCGTTTAGAATGCACTCCTAATAAAGCTGCCCTTAGGCTACTGGGAGGGATTGGATATTGGAATGAAACATTTTGCAGATTCCTCCCAACTTCTTGAAGGAGAGGGGAGTGAGCGAACATTGTAGACGCTGGCCGAACACAGCTATTCAAAGCCCCGTAGGATAGTCAGCTTCAGTTGGAAAATGAACCCGTCCAGCAAATGCAACCAACTACAACCGAAAGCGAAACACTGATATGGCCCTTACCTTGATCGTTATCCCATCGGCTCTGCGCTTCTGCGCTTGTGGGGCTTGTAGTGCCCTCTTTCTTGGGACTGCCGAGGGCGCCTGGAAAGGACCAAGCATATATTAGCATGGCCCTCATGAGCCTTGCGCATAGGACCTCGTGGGCCACATACCCTATGCATGTTTAAGTTTGCCAGCACGGGCGTTACAGGCCAGTCAGCTCAGTCTGCTTTGCAGCTGTGCCGGAATACCTTTTTCTTTTATTTTTGAGTTGACCTAGGCAGTCTTATATTGAAAACGTTTCTTCAGCAAACGACACACAAGAAAGTCCTTAAAAGTCCTACAACAGCTCAAGGAAGAGGAGTGCGCAGCCGTCCTTCGCTCGTCCTACCAATTTCCAACGGAAAAGACAGAAACAAGGGGATCAAGATTGGCAGAACGGCGACTTTTAGATGCATTATCCTTGCTTCGGTAGGGTCTTTACATTTGAACAAGGACGAACTGGTGAAGGTGCTGCATCGAAGAACGTTGAATTGAATTTTCTCAAAACGACCATTGTGAGATCATAGGGGAACTTGCCTCGGCTGCTAGGAGAATCATTACTCCCAGCTTGCGGGGCAGCCTTTCCAACCCACTTCCTGAGGTACTGCTGTGCCCTAAAAATCTGCAAGCGGTGTCAACCTTGTTTGAGCAAGATGGCAAAGTACTGTCCAGAAAAGCTTGAGCAGATTGCAACATGGGGGCCAATCAGAAGCTAGGCGAGGTTCGATCAAATGATCCAAGCCCCTTCTTCCTGGATGACTAGCAAGAATCGATGCCTGTAGTCCTTCTTTTCTGCATGAAAAAACCTCACTCTGCATGCCATGTTGGCTGCAGATGCATTGAGGAGCGCTCCCTCATTCGAGCAAGGCGCTACCAGCCTTGGAAGCATCTATGCTTATTGCAAGCAGCACCTCCCACATAGGAGTTGGCACGATTCTGTCCCATCACTCTTACCTCCTGAGTGGCGGCGAACATCCTGGCTTGTCGCTTTGGCCACCGGTTTCCTGCACTACAAAGTTGAGTTCACTTCTGAGAGCGCAGTTGAGAAGGTGGTGTGGCTATAAGCAAGCCAAGTGCGCCTTGCATGGAAGGTAGTAAAAACGAACACAGTCCTAAGCTACATACAATGACACATGTAGAAGAAGATAAGAACAGGAGCTTTTCAACAAAGACAGGGCAGAAACCCTAGAAAACCCCTGATATGACGGCCATAGCTTGTCGATTGGTCTGGAGTTTCGTGCTTTGTATCCAGCGCTCCAGCTTATGAGGTTGATCATTATCAGAAAGAGTCACGGCCCCAAAAGACTAATCAATAATTGCAACTTGAACAAGGCAATGTGGGGGCATTAGGTCATCTTTACACCCTAGAAACTTGATCTCGGGAGCACGCTTTTGCAATGCTTACCTTGGTGCTCAATTGGCTTCAACACCGTGATTCCCGCTATATGAGGCTTTCTCAAGGATACCCGCATGGGCTAGATCCAAAGGCAAGAAGCACCAACAGTCACAATGCACGTTGGCTCAGTCTTCCTTCTTGGACCATCATTGCTACATGCCCAGGGCCATGGCGCGAGTGTCTGTCACGATCCAAAGCGCACGGCTAGGCATTGCAAATAAAGTAGCAACCACTGCTCAATCCCAAAATTGGTGACAATCCATGCTGCGCAGAGTCTGCTTCAGCGCAGCAACCCCAGCAATGCATGAACATGCACGAAAACAAGGTGCTCTTTCCTCCGTCACCTTGGCCCGTAACTCAGAAGAGCGCCACACGAATTTGAATAATATGGGCTTTCTAAATTCTTGGATGGATAATTCAACTAGCTAGCGCAAGGCAACATTCTTCTCCGCAGCAAATCAGCCTGCCTGCGCGAGTGAGCTATACAATCACTAACCGCACGGTCAATCTCTGCCGTTCAGATGCTACAAAAGTTTTCATCGGACGGCCAGAACAGTCTACATTGCTCGCGCGCACAAAAGACCTTTCGTTGGGACAACCATCTTTCGCGCAGATGACTGAAAATCCAGACTGAGAACTGCTTCACTCGTTTTGGCTCGCTTGTCTTCCCGCAAGCTTCTTGAAGTCGAAGCCGCAAGCTTCAAAGCTCCAGAAAGCTCATGCAGAGGCCAATTTTTAGCGCCTTCTAGTACTACCATCGGTAGGATCCGATAGAAGGCAACCATGAAGTCCCTCATGCTGTGGGGCGCCTTTGAGCAGCCTCTCCACGACTGCCTCTTAGAAGAGCTAAGAGCTGGCAGCGAATTTGACCTACAGGTCGTGTTCCCTTCTTCCACATTCACTGAACCTCAACAGACTCTGCAGAGCTTGCCAAATACAGCCGCCGTGAATCTAGATACCGCGGAGGCACGTTTCAATGACGAAGAGCTGCGAGCACTCAGGGGTGCTGACATCATCCTTCATCAGCTCAGGCAGACTGAGAGCGAAAGAGAAGAATTTGCTGACGTCCTTCGAGGTGCGTCTTGGCATTCGAATGGTGTACATAGCACAAAAGTATAGGCTGCGTAACTTTAGCAATAAGGATGCATGGCGAGTTGGCCAAAAGCTGATGGCCGTTGTCAATGTAGCTTTAATGGGTGGTTGTTTACCAGGGGCTGTTGGTGTACGGGCTTGAAGGCCCGGCATAAGAGCTGCCCCACCCTTACACTTTCTGACGACTTACTTTTGACAGCTGGCAAGAGAACAGTGTCCGCAAGCATGGCAAATATGCATGAAGTGTGCTTTGCAATCAAACAAAGGCTTCTGTCTCTTTGACCTGGACAGTTGCAGCTTTCATACTGGTTGGAACAATCAGTGCACTAGAGAAGTGGTGCACAGAACGTGCAAACATTTGCATCTGTGGCTCTTTCAGTAAAGCCAACTTCGACCTTCATGAGCTTGGGTCAACTCAGAAACTGACGCCGAAGAACCACAAACCACCACCACAGAGTCGCGCAAAAGCATCACAGGCAACAGGCCTATACTCAAAGCCCAAAGCATTGTTTGTAGTATGGCCACTGCACTCTGAAAAAATCTTTTCGAATTTCCCCAGTCTTGAAAGCTGGCCCCCAAGGAAAGGAGACAGTCTTCATTGCCGTCTCCGACATCTTGACATGGGCTCGCTTGCGCGTGGATATGGAAGAGCCATGCTCTACAGCGGACGAGCCGCGGAGAAGGCCCCATCCCCAATACGGCGACCTTCTAGAAGCTGAGAGAAGGGTCACACGAGCACAGAAACAGGGCCTGCTTAGGACGTACGTCGTCTGGCCCGGGGTTCAGTATGGAGGAGGAGAAAGGGCCTTGGAGAGTGTGTTCCGGGTAAGATACCGCTTTTTACGGGGGTGTGAGAGTGGCTGACAAACTTTTCGAAAGGTCCTTAAGGGGGCAGTAATGCAAATGCAAGCAAGCAGCGCAGCGTCACATTCTTGCTGGCCTCTGATGCACTTTGATCTGCACGTTCTCGTTGTGTGTGAACGCAATTTCGGCAAGCCGGCTTTTGGGTCCGTTGCGAGAGAAAAGGTACCATAAGGAAATTGTGACCAGCAAGAGAGATTAAACTTGTCAGATATATCAACACGGGTACCCATGCACATATGCAAAATACCATTGAGAGCTACAGCCACCGGAGGCTCCAAGGAAGATCAGCCGGCAGACAGATACTGTTTCTAAACGCAGGACTCCTGGTCAGGGGAGGGTCCCACTGTGTACGGCTTCGGAGACAACGTCCTGCCAACCATACACGTGTCCGACCTGGCGACCTTCATCAAACACGTGGCAGTCACACTGCCACCTCAGCAGCACCTGTTGGCTGTGGACGAGGCGCGCTGCACGCAGCAAGCATTGGTCGAAGTACGGCAAGCTCTCCCTCGTGATCCCATTTTTTGTCTTCTTCTGTGACTATGCTCCAGATTTGTTTCCATTCCACACCTGCTGTCTCTTGCTTTCGCCTTCACGAGTCATCCTGGCGTGTTGTTACTTATCGAGCCAGCAGTCCAGCTCTTCCATCTCCTCTGTGCCCATTGAGATGTCCTTTCTAAACATCCTGTGAGTCGCTCATGTCATCTCCTTTCCCCTATCAAATACTATGATGAGGTCGACAGCATTCGTATGATGCATTTGCGCTTTTCGCCTGATTCTCAGTCAGCTGGCTAGCAAAGGACGACGCCACGGATCGCTTTGTCTTAGGGGGCCAGATGTAATCAGAAGCCTCTCGTGGCCTACCTGTACTTAGGATGGCTGGTAAACGCCTTCTGATGATAGCAAACGGACCCCAGCTTGCCCACTACGTCCATAAGGAGCCTTGACCCTTACAGGTCTTTGCCTGAATTGCGGCTCGCTTTCAGAACAGTGCCTGCGTCTCCAGATCCAGAGTCAGAGCTGAACTGTACAACTAAGAACTTCGGACGTGACTTTCCGTGCAGGGCGTCGCTGCCCACTTTGGTGCGGACGTCCGGCGGATGTCCGTGGAGGAGATGTGGCTGTCCAACAGGAGAGTCGAGCCCAGCCTGCTCCTCAACCTGCCGATGCAAGCGACGCCCCTCGAGGAGATGACGTGGCGCTTTAAGGTGAGACACGCCCTTTCTTGCTCCGTGAGCCCAGCCCATCAAAGAACTGATCCAGTGGCAGTGCTCGGTCTCCGAATAGAAACCTCCATCCTTTCCCGCTCCTTACAAGGCTCCCTCCCCCCGCGCCAACCTGGTTCTTCTCCATCTCCCGAGGCGCAATCTTCCGACCTTTTTTCTCTCCTCCACCGAACGTTCTTCAAAACGTGCTTTCCTGAGTCAGCCCCCCATATTCGCTCCATAAGACGGCGACCTCCCGCGTGGCCAGTCTCTCGCACAGTATCTCTCTATCCCTTCCCCTAGAAGGACATTCTTCGAAGGACTCACTTCTCATCGCTCAGTAAGAACACTCCCCACACTATCTTTCTCCAAACATTCCCCCATTTTCTCCACACAGGACGGTCCCCTTCCCTACGTGGCCAGGCTTGCCCGCGACTTTCTGGACCGTCGTGGCCTCGCCCCCCTTCGCGTGTCGCTCCACGGCCCCCCCGCGGCCGGAAAAAGCGCGCTTGCGCGCGCGCTCGCACAGGAGTACGGCGTCGACGTCCTTTCGGTGCCCGCGGTCATCAAGTGGGCCCTTGAAGAGGTAGGCAAGTTCACGTCTCAAATCAAAACTCTTGAAATTAAATTGGAAATTAACAACAGAGAAGCGAGTCAAGGGGGACCGTGAGGAGCGAACAACTTCCCCGGGTTTTGAAGACAGACGTATTCAGGATTATGTTCCAAAAACCTGAGGCGAGATAAGTGGGCTTGCGTTCGCCGGGTCATTGTGATTTTCATATGGAAGGATAGAAGTGAACCCCTCCAGTCAATCAAGCTTTGGCGAATTTTGGTGATTCTGGTATATTTGAGAATTATAAAGCTTAGACTTAACTGGAATAGGCTACACACCGCGGTCAAGCTTTGCTGTGCTTGACCTTACTCGGTCCAAACGCGCAAGGTCTTTTACTACCTATCTGTCTCAGCTTACTGACACAGTCGCTTTCGAGGGGCCTGCTATTCGCCTTTTCTGAACAAGCCTTCATTTCAAAACAGTCCGCTCTTACCGACTTCGCGAGTTTCTCAACACTCGCTCCCGCTTGCAGTGCGAAGACCCGGTTCTAAGGCAGTCCGCCTCCGCCGCCCTCGCTCCCCCTCCCCCGGTCCCCGAACCAAAGCCCAAAAAGGGCCAACCGGTTGCCCCGTCACCCGAACCGAAGAGGCCTCGTCTTTCGGACGCTCTCCTAGTTCAAGCCGTCCGCGGCTACCTGACGTCCGGTAAACTGGGCCCGGAATGCCGGCGGAACGGCTTCATCCTGGACGGTTTCCCGAAGACGTTGGCGCAGACGCAGCTTCTCTTCGCGGGTGAGGGTGCGCGTCGTTTGTAGCCTTCTAGCACACCGTGTTTTTGGTAATCTTGCGAGCTTTCAAGTGTTTATCAGCAAAAGCGCCAGCTCTTTTGCCTCCACAAATTATCATTCCCCTTGATGTCCGCTTCGTCTTCCGCTCAGACGAACCCGTCCGGAGCGAAGCCAGCCGGACGCCGGAGCCACCGGAACCGGAAGCCTCTCGCCCATCCGCAAAGCGTGTTAGCTCCATAAAACCGACCGACGACAAAACGGAGGCAGCGCCTAAGGCCGCGGGCCGAAGAGCCAGCCCGCTGATCCGAATGATGTCCTCCAAGGAAGTGCAGCCGCCGCTTCCGCCGGAAGCCGCCCCGGAAGCGGAGACTGGAACGAGCGGTGCGCCCAAGAAAGAGCAGTGGAAGGTGAAGCTCGACTGGTCGGTGCTTCTGAAAGCGACGGACGAGATCCTGGCGGCGCGCATTGCGGCGATTCCGGAGAAGGAGCGGGCCGGAACGCACAACGTCGGAACGGAGTTTGCGCGGCGGATCTCCGTTTACAACGAGGCGGTGTTGCCTGAACTGGAGGGAATCTTGGAGAGCGTCAGAACGGCGGGGGCTTCGATTCTCGAGATAGACCAAGCGGAGATTCCGGAGAGGCCCATGACAGCCCAGACCGAGCGTTCCGTTGCGAGCGACCGGAACACTCATTCCGCCGGAAGTGACCGGCCTAACCGTTCGGCAGGAAGCGACCGGAACACCGTCTCCGCTGGAAGCGACAAGATTGGCTCTGTAGGAAGCGAGCGGAACATTGGTTCCGCTGGAAGCGACCGGAACACGAGGTCCGCCGGAAGCGCCGGAAGCTTGGGCGATGGCCTCAGCGGAACGATGCCGGTCGACGAGGCATTGGAACGAGAGAGCGTCGCGGGAAGTGAAACGCTAAAGTCTCCCAAAGCAGGGACGCCTGGAATGACGTCAGCGGGCTCCAGACTGGGAACGCCAAAATCGCCGTCAGCACACAGCGGAGGACTTCCGTCGCCGGGAACGAGGCCGCCAAGCGGAGCGTCCTCGAGCGGAATTGAACGGACGGGCGGAAACGTTGAGAAAGCTAGAACGCCGGTCCCGAAAGTGGAACCGACTGGAATGGGTTTAGAAATGGTCATCGGGAGGGTTAGGGCAGCGCTTGGGCCACCGGAGAGGTATGCCGGAAGCAAGCGGAAGCCGCAGCCCGTCGAGCGGACGGAACCGGAGCCGGCACCACAGGAGCAGGGATCACAAGAGCATGTAAAGAATTTTTCAGGACGCTCTTTTGCATGCCAGCTTTCCCCTTTGTGCCCTCGAAATGAATTCCTGAGGAAAACCTTTGGGTGTTAGAGAAGATGTGGTCTCCATTTACCCTTCTCTTCCGAGAAAAGTATACGACCCGTCAAGTACAGTACAGTGTTCAGTAATTGGAGCATACATTTGGTAGTCGGAAGGCTGTTCTGGTTGAACGCAAGTCATCTCGCTAAATCAAACAATTTGATGTCATTGATTGAGGCGACGTTTTATACAATATCTCTTCGCTCAAACCGCTCATACTTTGACGTCTCTTCATACGTCTGGTCGCCTGCTGCCGCCAAGATCTCCATACGATGCACCCGTTTGTTTCGTCTACAGGGTTCCAAATTTTGCGAGTTGCACCCTCCCTTGACACTTACGAGCCAGTTTTACTGGAAGTAGGTTTCGCGTCTTCATTGAAAACCTCTGCTTTCTGCCTCTATCGAGCCTTTTATTTTTCCAACGGGTCAATGAGGACTGCGATAACAGAGGCACCGTAACCTTTCATGGAGCGACTTCAGTAACAGATGAAAGTACGTCTTTGGCGGTACAGGGGCAGGACGTGGAGACAAGCGACGAGCCGATCGCGTCTCCTGAGGGGACCGAGGAAGCGGCTGCCGTTCAGAGCTCGGATTCGGCAACAGTAAGACCTTCGAAATCGCTGCTTAATGAAATGCTGGAACGCAATATTGAGGGAGGCGATCACTGTGCAATCACAGAGTCGCATCACGCGTCTCAAGGGCCTCCTCTCGAAAGCTGATGCTAGGACAATGCGTGACGTTGGCAGCTTTTTGCAGTCATGTGTGTGGCTCTTGATCCTAATATTCTACCGTCAGCGAAGGTTCTGAAGCGGGAACGGCATCGCTTCTCGATAAGTTGCATGGTTCTGAACGCGCACGTCAAACTTCCTGCGCCTGATTTTGCGCGCGCCTCGCGCAGGTCCTGCCGGAACCGGAGCCCGGGCTGGCCCCAAAACCGCGCGCGACTCTGGAGCAGCGCAGTGCGGGCATCCAGGCGTGGCTCGCGAGCACGGTGATGCCCGCCGTCCTGCAGGCGATGCTGCACGCCGCGCGCGCGCGCGCAGACGACCCGGCAGAGGCGATGGTAAGCGCGCGCCGACGTATTTCTTGCTCGCGATCTCTCAGAACTCAGCAACTTCTAAGAGATGCTGCCAGAGTTCTCCCATGTTCATCTGGTGGATTGATTCGACAGTGGACTCCCGGAGCTCTGCCAGCACTTTCATAAGCAGTAACGTACACATCCTAGTGGCCTCTCCTCGTTCTGACCGTTCTTGACACTGGATGCCGCTTTCCTAGACATAAATTTCGACAAACAATTAAGTCCCAGGTTCGTTGTCTACGCAATGTAGTCTTACAATCCAAGTGGGATTCTTGCTGGGCGAATTGGGTACGCGTTCTTGAAATCCATCCGGAGTATTCTCCAAGGAAGACCGTCTAGTAGCGTGACGTGCTGAATTGAATCAGCGCTACCTTGCAGGCCCGACATCTGCTGCACACGGCGCGCCTTCAGAAAGCTCAGGAACGGGCGGCGCAAACGTGATTTGCTGCTCGCACGAAAGGACATCGGCTGTGCACAAGGACAGTGGTTCGAAGACCGCGCACTTTCATTGAGTTACATCCCATAGCAGACTTCTCGTCGCCTGTTTAGCTCCAATTCGAGCTTAGAAAAATGTCAATGGCCTTTCTAAACCATGTTGAAGCGCTCAAAGCAGCTGCTGTTGGCCGATCGCAGGATTTATGCTCAGACTTTAGCCGCTTTGCGTTGCTGGAGCTGATGGTGGTCGTGTGCATAGTCAAAAGCCCAAGTGTCCTCGGACCAGGTGACTTCAATCCGATGAGCGCGGATGCACTATGGCGACGTGCAGTGCGTCAACTCTCTTCTTCGCGATGGTGTGCAACTATCCCAGAAGCAAGGACTGAGGCACTTGCATCTCCAATGCAGGCTTGCGCGGCCGCACCTTGCTAAAGAGTCTGCCGCCATGCAGTAATCGTGTCTCGAACAGTTTTCAATGTGATCGTTGATTCCGAATTCACATGACTCAAGCACCGTGTACTAAACGATCCACACGCGGTGCAGACATGGTCTACGCGCCGCCGCTTTATAGAAATATTAGGAATGCATCACGGAATCCCATTCGTCGTGTTTACATCTAAATGTACACAATCTTTAAAGGCATATGAGTGATCCAGTTCCCCGACCGCGTGGCCTTGATCAGTCTTTCTAAAATCATCCCGATCTCAGTCGTTTTGTTTGCAGTAGCACAATCAAACAAGAATGAACTGAGGCAGAACTTGAGGCCATACGGCGCTTGTTTGTGGTTTTCTTATGCGAGTTGACAATCAAACGTTCAACCCTGAGCCAAATCCTAGTTGACTTTTGGTTACTACGCGAAATCGCATGAATGTTGCAGAGCCGGTAATTATCCAGCTATACCCGTCAACGTCAAGTTCGCTTGCAGGTTATTCTCTTCCCTGAGCACAATCAGTAATTGTTTTCGTACACTTGGATAAGTACCGACTGAGAAGGCCTGAAACCCCCAGCGCCTAGCTATATGATCGTATGGTATATACCAGTATTCTGATCAATTTAGCAATGTAAACACAGGACTAACAAACCTACACATTCAATGATCTATCCGCTTGAAGTGCCCGCTTTGCTCACTAGACTAAACAAACTTATGTTAACCGGCAGATTGGCCTGCTTACGTACCATCATATATTTGAGACCAGAAAATGCGGAGCACCTGATTACATCCTCGAGTGGGTCATCATAACCTGGATGCCCCCGGACTTCACTGGGCCTTGAGCAAACTGGTCCTCCGTAACACCTGCAACGAGAAGGTGAGAAGCTGAATACGGGGAGCAATATGTTCGGCACAGCAATTTCGACGAAGTTCGTGATCCCAAAAAGACGATGCTCCTCGGTGTAGACGGCAGTGAAGCTGCTCGACAAGAAGATTTCAACACGAAACGTCTCGCCTGATCGTAATAATCACGTACTATACAGAATAATCCTGTCGAAGCCCCTCTCAGAAGAATGCGATCCGCTGAAAACTTGAGCCAACTGCAACCAACTGCAACTTTTCTCGAGCTCGAGCAGCATTACAGCTATCCTAAGATTGATATTTGAAATGTTGCGCTGAAGAGCAGGGCGGCCAGCCACAGCAACTCTTGGCTTTGGCCCCTCTTGGCACTGGCCCCTCAAGGAAAGACGAATCGAAAAGATTTCAGTGCTCACCCTTGCCCATGGCTGCGGTCGAGGCAATCCCGCCCGTCACCGTCTTCATCAGCGAGTCCACGTAGTTGGCCCCGGACCACTTCTGATGTTGCAGCGTCGACACCTTGTTCTCCCGCTCGGGCCGCTGGATGTCCTCCACGTAAGCGAGCATGCCCCGCTTGGCGTAGTCCTTTGCGAAGTTGTCAATGGCCAGAGCGTTCGCGTGGAAGCCCGCCAGAGTGATGAACTGCCATACGAAGCCCTCCTTGGCGAGCTCATCGTTGAAGTGCAGAATCTGGTCGTCCGTCATGCCGGCGGCGTCCCAGTTGAAGGACGGCGAGCAGTTGTACGCCAGCATGGCCTCGGGGTAGACGCTCTTGACGCCGCGCGCGAACTCCGTGGCCTGCTTGAGAATCGGCTTGGCGGTCTCCATCCAGATGATGTCGCAGTACGGCTGGAAAGCTGCAGAAAGGAAGGAGCTTTTGAGAAACTTCGGAAAAATGGATGAACGAGGACCCGACTGAGGTGATGACTCACATATGTCGAGAAAATCCTAACCCTGCCACTTCCGGATGGACAATCTGCGCCAGGTAAAGCAAGCAAGGTATGAAAAAACCCCGCAAGACAGCAATGAGCTGCCTCTATGACCAGCCCTTTCGCAACAAAAACTGCACAACGAGTGGCTTCTTCGAAGATTGTACGTTCTTTCTGGTCACCTGCATCTCGAAACCTGTGATTATGGGCCCTTCCAAACCCACTCAACAGAAACCCTGGCGATTTGTACAGTTGAATAGGAAGCAGTCAGGGGGCTTACCAACGCCACGAGCGATGCACGCCTTGGTGCTCCCACGGAACCGGTAGAAGCCTTCGCGAGTACGGGGCAGATTCCAGTCCCAGAAGACCTCCACGCCCAGCTCATTCGCCAGCACGCGCGCGTCGAAGACGGACAGCTTATCTGACTGGGACAGCCATCTATCCAGCTTGCGCGCCTTCTCGCCCTCGGGCATGTTAGAAGCCCTGAGCGCGTCAGCCACGGTTTCGCCGTACGTCTTCAGCTGAGCAGATTGCATCCATGCATCGTCGACGGCCTGGAGGGCAGCCCCAACCTTGCCAGAGGCTTCGGCGTCATCAAGAGCCTGGAATAAAGGATGCACACTTCAAAATGGACTCACGATTACGTGCAACAAAGCCTGTACGAGGCCGATTCGACAGATATTCAAGAGCAGGGCGACTTTGGCAAAGATAGCAACAACGATCTAAAGGTTCCTGCTCGGAAGTGCTTTCACGGAGAGGAAACTCCTTTTGGTAATTGCAGACGCCCAACAGATTACTTCCGACTATACTGAAATCTCTGCCTACCTGCACAACTGAGTGGCCGCGGAGCTTCGGGTTCGTGACACCCAAGATGAAGGGATGATCACGAACATCAATGTTCGTCGTGATGAGATTGGCCGCCTCGGCGTCAGTCCGAGCTGCATGATTGACAACAGTTTCCTTCATCAGCTACATGACACCAGGTCGTTTTAAGGACGGGTCAAAAACCCCAAAAAAGAGGTAGATCGCACACAAAAACAGCCCCAACCTCCAGTGTTAGCACTTTGTCTTGAAAGTTTTAGAAAAGATCGAAAAGCGAAAGACGAAGCAACTCCTAAAGTAGTAGGGAACACTTTGACAATGAGCTGCCCAGCTCTTACCGATGATGATATTCTCGACGCCCATGATGTCATACTGCAGGCGGATGGCATTGAGGCGGTTGACATGCTCCGAGGTAGAGACAAGCACCTTGCCAGCGAGATGGCCGCACTTCTTTGTAGCTGCGAAAAGAAAGAATGCGAATCAGCGAAAAGCTAATCTTCTAGCATACTCACCAGATAATGAAGTGAAGCATCCATCGACTTCAACAACCACCTAGAACAAACTCTGCAAAAACTCTGTGCATGCTGAGCACTTGATCAAAATAGATGTCATTTCTGCAGTGACTGACCGTTCTTGATAGAACATGAGCAGCCACATGGTAAAATCGAGCTCGTCTTACCTGTGCTCTGATCTTCAATGTGGATGCCAGCAGCACCACGCTCCACAAACATCTTGGCCAGCTTTGTGACAGCTCCAATGCCACCAAAGCCAGTGTCGGCATCGGCGATAATGGGGTTGAGGAAGTCAACATAAGGCGTCTGAGCGCGCTGCTCCTTGGTCATCTGGAACCGAGCCTCATGTTGTTTCCTGCACGAACAATCAACTTGTTAAGAGAGCTTACTCACGAACGCCAATGGCTTTCCCTTCTGCAATGACTCGATTATTACAAATTGCAGAGTACATCAAAGCTCATAGCAAAGACCACAGCTAGCTGGCAGACAGCTCAATTTGGAACTCTTCTCTAGCTTGAAACAACGCTGAAGAATGCAGAACTCACCTGTCATGGAACTGCTGAGCAAAGAACAGCTGCTCCACCTTGTTGGGAACGGTGTCAGATGGATAGTCTGCCAAGTCGGGACCAGGCTCGTTGGAGGAGCTAGCAGTAGAGCTGCACTGCCAGCCTGAGACATACACAGTGTCGATCCCCTGCTGCCCCATCTGAGCAACCTGGACTGGATCCAGGGCCCCAAATGTCTGCAAAGCCAGATTGCAAACTTCTTCACAAGTGTCTTGGACAGAAACATGGTTGCCACCAGCTTACTCAAAATCATGACAGCATGACACATCTGATTCTAGTTTGCCATAGGATTGGATGCAATCAGAACTGCCCCACTAAGGTGCCCCAGCCATCTCCCATGTTCACTTCAACATTGGCCTAAGGTTAGAACTCACCCTTGAGCATGTCCTTGTAGCTTGTCTATGCTTCAGGATCTGCCAAAGCTTCTTTGCCTGGACGTCTGCAATTCAAAACCACCAAAGAGTGTTCAACGGGCTGCGATGAAGCATTTTGTTAGAAGGAGTTGCAGATGGCAAGGAAGATCGTTATCTTGACTAGCAGAAGAAGACAATTGACAGCCGTGGAACATACCTGATGCATATGATGTCCGGAGATGGCCTCTCAAAGCAACAACCTGAGCTGCAGTGTATGGCCGCTTCACCTGCAAGTCCATGGAACACGTTCTCTTTCAGCATGTCAGACTACCTTGCAGCATTTGGTTGTTCCGACCTCCCAACTTGACACCAAGCAGCTTGCTTATGAAAGAGCAACAGCATGCAGGATCGTCAACAGAGCAGCTTCACTGAAAAGGCAAGGGAACCATAAGGAGCTAGTCATGTGTCTACTGAGGCAACGGATAAACTTACAAGTCTGAATCGGTCACTGCGCCACCAACTCTCGACCTCTGCGACCTGTGCGTCGAAGGCCCTCTGCTCATGTTCTGCGAACTGCACATAAGAAAAGGGAGCAGAGCACTGTGTCAACTTCAGATGCTCAGATGATGAATGATGGGGATTCAGTACAATCACACGCCAACAATTTTCGAGAAAGATCAGCAGATGATATTGAAATGGAGAGTTGTCTACATGGTGCGAAAGTGATGCCAGGAACAGAAAACCACCAAGGAAGTGTCGGAAGCCACCTTACCTGCTCCATTGTAGCAATTCAATGGTGAGGCAATTGGGTTTAAGTCCGCTGCAAGGAAGTGTAGGTTGTCAGTGGACTCAATTCCTTGATGTCAATGCACTCCAATCACTTGCTGCTCTCAAGAGTGATGCAGTGTTGCAACTTGAACGTAATTGCAGAACTCCAGAAGTTTAGTTGAACACCATGTCAACTTGGATCGGCTTTTCAAGTAAGCAAATAGCACGAAACACCTAATTGCTGCACGTTTGACTCACGTGCAAGCGAGGAGAAGACGTCGGCCGCCAGAGCATTCCAAGCACACAAGCAAGGCTACTGAACAACGCCGTGTTCAATCGTCCTTGGCAGATTCCCCAACCAGCAACAGATCGCAACTTCTGAACTTCGAGCAGGTGACTTTGCTTGCATTTCTGTTTTCAATGCAAGTCTCCCAATGGTAGCCATGGCCCTGGGCAGAAGAGGAAGGCTGACAGGGCGTCGCAGAAGCTGCCGAGTCAGAGCAGCCGAGAGTTGAGCCGTCCCGCGGCATTCCATGCTGACTCAGCCCCGTCTCCCCTGGTTCGATTCGCACCGGATAGGACTTGCTGAACCCATTGAGCATTCGGTGCGAGTCTCTGCGAAGGCCGTGCTGACTCAGCCGCATATCATGCACGGCGTCGTCGCCCACGAGGACCACATGGAGATAAAGTCCTGTCTGCAGCCCTGCCATGTGGCTCGACCTGACGTCATTGAGGTCAACGGAGCAATTGAGTTCAATCCGATCCGGGGAGTGTTCCCAGGGGCGGATCCTAGCGGAATATTGAATGTGGCGGAACTCAATCCAAAACCCCCAAGTCGCGCACTTCGTAGCGGCCGCGAATATAAGTGACCGCGGGGACCCGGCCGCGAAGGACGCCGCAGTCAAAAGCAGAAGTCTGATTCGGAAAAGTCTCATACTTCAACTTCAACTTCAAGTTTGGCGCGCTTGGAAGTTGGCGGGCTGGCGCTTGAAGGCGCACAGTCTACGAAGACAGCAAGACTCGTGAGTTTTAGCTGGTGCAAGGCATGTTCTTTTAGCAAAATGTCGCGCTGTGCGGCTGCTCAACAGCCCCAACTTGCCGCTTGGACGCAACACATCGGAGGGCTGCGTGTGGTCCCTCTTCAGGAGCAGATGGTGAGTCCTGCCAGACTTTCTTCTATCATACATTTCTGGCATTGTCTGCACATCAGTTGTGGACTCTCAATTCGAGATCCCAGCGGTTTTGCGTACCACTCATGTCGAGCTTGTGCTGTTCACTTTGACGTTGCTTGTCCACCAAACAGATTCATAAGCACATTCTCCTAAAAGCTTATGGCGCCCATAATGTGCGACCGCACATTGTAATTACATAGGTGCATCTCTTGCAGGCGGCATCATTTTGGCTGAGTTCAACCACATCGAGGGTCACCAAATATCTGCAACCTGGCATTCTGCGTGCACTAAGCTCATCGCACCTCCAACCCTCACCACTGAATATCAGGCCAATGCCAGAAGTGGGATACTGTAGAGCACTTGCGTCGGGCCCCTTTGACAGCTTACAAGGCACAAATAGGTCGTCATATGTCACCACTCCACAAGCCCGGGGGTTAAGCATCATAGCCAGCGCAAGGGGCCGCCAATCCAGCGCAAATGGAGAAAGTTCTTCTGATCTGGATGATGATGCTGCGATGCCAGCGGTGGTCAAGGTTGGGGAGACAAACGGCGTTGCGGTTGCAATTGACACCTCGAGGGTCATTTCCGTGGAGCTGCATAAAGAGGCGTCCGAATCGTATGTGGCATATGCGATGTCGGTCATTGTAGGCAGGGCACTGCCAGATGCGAGGGATGGGCTCAAGCCGGTGCATCGACGCATCTTGTAAGTCCCACTTTCTAGACCTCTGCTGAAACAGCTCAACTGCGGCACCCATGTGTACAGATCTCAACTTTTTAGAATGGATGTCATCCAAGTGGTAATGGTGGTAGTTTCTCCAGAGTCGTGTTCTTAGTATTGTTCTGGCTGTCGTTTGAGAAGCTAAAACACGGACACCCCTTGCTGGCACAGCACTCGTCATCGAGAGCTGTTGCAAGTTGGTGTCTTTTTACCACCATCATCGAGTTAGTTTGGCTGATCAATGCGCTGGCGGCTGAATGTCACTTCATTGGTAGTCTGCCCCTGGGTGCATAGTCACACTGCTGCCCCTTGAAGCTTCACGAAGTGAGTGAGTATTTACTTCTTCTTGCAGGTATGCAATGAACGAGTTGGGGCTTTATTCAAAACGGCCGTTCCGGAAGTGCGCGCGAGTGGTGGGAGAGGTGCTGGGAAAGTACCATCCCCACGGAGACACTGCAGTTTACGACGCTTTAGTGCGAATGGCCCAGGTATTTGATTGCCCCGACCTTCTCAAGTTTAAAAGGGGTGCTTGTATGATACAATTTTCATGGAAAGCTAGGACTCCGCTTTCATGGCACACCGCATTTGAAGCTTTTGTGAAGCAACGCTTTGGTAGGCTGTATGCTGTTTGCATCAGAACGGAATCGAACGACAAAACGCAGAAAGACTTCTCCTGCAGACAGACATCTCCTTTTCTACAACTGAATGTCCTGGGTGTGGTCACCTCCTTCTGCTCAACGAGCTGTGGATACACAAGGAGAGCAGTGGTTCTGTACGGGAAAGTATTATCTGTCCAGAAATGAAGGCGAGGCTCTATTCCGTGGAGCAGTGGGCCATTTTTAAAAGCATTCACAGCTGGTATGTGTCTGCAGGACTTCTCGCTCCGATCCCCCCTTATCGACGGCCACGGAAACTTTGGCTCGGTGGATGCAGACCCCCCCGCCGCCATGCGGTACACAGAGTGCAAGCTGCGGCCCCTGGCAGAGGCGATGCTGCTGGCAGACATTGAAGACGACACTGTAAGGAATCAATCTGGCATAGATCACGCTATGCTCATCTTTTCCACTCCTGAAGATCGACACTGGCTTGACTTAAATGTAGGCGTACGAAGCAGAATCTGTGACGTTTAGATCTTCATGACTCTGCACATGTCAAAATTATTGGAATGTAGCTGTGGTGTCAACCTGAGATGACGCTTTGCTGTTTTCAGCTTATCCTCGCGCTGGTTTGTGGACCAGCTTGTGTAGTTCCATTGAAAGAGCACAAGTAAGATCCGTGCATGGGCTGGCTTGCTCATCATGGTGATGCCTGTCCAGCTTTAAGGGGACATCAACTGATATCCCCTGTGTCTCCAGGTTGACTTCATTGAGACTTTTGACGGATCTCAAAAAGAGCCAAAAGTCCTGCCTTCAAGGCTCCCCAACCTGCTCATTAACGGCTCCCAGGGGATTGCTGTGAGTACAAATTCAAAGCTTCGACGATCCGTCCTGCTCTCACGAGATTTTGCCCTGCCCTTTGAGAAGTTGCTTTTTGGTGAATCGGGCCATCAAAGATTTGGTAATCGATCTGCACAAAAGAAAGGTCAAAGCAAACTCATCTCAACTGCAAGCGCTCAATGAGTTGCACTCAAATGTTCAATCTGAACGCCTGAGTGGTCATGACTTCGAGAGTTCACTTCGTTGCATTGACAGTCTGGTACGTGCAGGTAGGGATGGCTACCAGCATCCCTCCCCACAACCTATCGGAAGTGGTCGACGCCCTCTGTGCCCTAATACATAACCCAAATGCATCGGTAAGTAGGTCCTTCTCATTTCCTGAGGACTTACCTCATGAAATCCTCTTCCAGACAGTTCCCTTCGAGTTCTGCCTTGTGCTGATTGAGTCCCTCGCCGTTTTAAGAGTTGTTTGCGGCGTTCTGTGGAGCAGTCCCAACTGCATGTGATGTACTCACAGGCTTTTGCGAGCCTGTCGTGTCAATTCGAACCTCAGCGTCCGTTTCTGTGCAGATAGAAGAGCTCGCCGAGTACATGCCGGGGCCGGACTTCCCGACGGGCGGACAGATCTTGGGGTCTGACGGGTGAGCTTGCAACTACGGATCATAAGTCTCCTTTTGTTTCCCAGTACTTCTGAGCTGTTTTCCTAACCAGTTTCCAACGTTCCAGAACTTTCTTTTGGATAATCGATCGCTTAAAGTGAATTTTCAAGGCTCTTGTCCTGGCCGCACAGATTTCCAACGTTGTTCTTGCGTCTTCGTCCCAATCAGGAACTGATGGAGAACCCTGTTGGAATTCTACTTCACCCGCTCACGAAGTGCGAGCCCAAAATCAGCAGAATACGAAGGTGACGTCATTAGAATTCTTGCTCGCGCAGTATCCTGGCAGCCTACCGCACCGGCAGCGGCTCGATCGTCCTGCGGGGCAAGGCGCACATCGAGCAACAAGCCAAGAGCAATCGAGCGTGGATCGTCATTACCGAGGTAAGATCATTGAATGCTGTTGTTCTTGAGCTCCATGAAGATTGATTGAGAAGGCTCATGGTGATGCACTTAGAGCCCGACTTTCATACTCACCCAAACTCCCGTCGCTATAATGCCTTCAGTCCCGTTTCAAAAGTGGCGGGGCGACTGTGTAACGCTCAGACAGTTGAGCAACTGGCTGACATTGAAAAAGGTTGCTTAAGAGGTTGCTTGCTCAAGACGAAGCGCCTTTGAGGGCACTTTGTAAGACACTTCAAGTCCAGGGAGGTAATCCGCGATCGTCAAGATTGGAAGTGCGTGAGATCTGCAGCCGATAGAAAGGAAGGACATTGACCTGGGTGCCACTTACTCAATAACTTCCTGAATAGCAAGTTGTCGCTCTCGACCTTTTGCAGATTCCGTACCAGACAAACAAGGCTGCCCTGGTTGAGAAGATTGCCGATCTCGTTAATAACAAGGTAGGGACTTATACACGCGCCTATCTTTGTCAAAGCTGGTCCGTCCAGCTTACAACAACTGGCTTACCCTTGCTTCGGTCAAACTTAAAGTTGCTGCTTGTTGCTTTGTTGTTGATGCTTCTGTTGACCGTTTCTCCTCACTGGTCGAAGCAGGGAGCTAGCACACGTCGTTTAGAACCCTTCGCTACTGCTGGCGTAGAGTCTTCAAACGATTCCGACTTCCCCCGTTCTCAGACATAAATTTACTTTGAGGGGCATCTATGAAAAGTGATTCATCAGAAAGGATACGGAATTGACTGAAACGAGAAAATAGAATCCGATACGCTATTGAATTCGCAGGTTCTCGAAGGCGTGAGCGACGTCCGAGACGAGAGCGACCGCACCGGGATGCGCGTCGTTATTGAGGTGAAACGTGGCGCGACGCCATTGGTCGTGCTCAACAACTTGTACCGACACACCCAGCTGCAGACCCGCTTCAGCTGCAACATGGTCGGGTAAGCCACGCAGCGACTGGCTAATCGAACTCAAGGGAGCGGAGTTTCTGTCCTGGGGGGCCGATTTTGTTGCTTTTTTGACCCTCAAGTTTCATGTGTTTAGGTTCACATCTGTCGACCTCTGGCTTTGAGAGTGTCAATACACGGTTGGCTTAAGCAGACTCGCTTCCACTCTCTCAGAGGAGAAGTGCGTCTGATTGGCGCAAGCACCACGATGTTTGGAAGGCAAAGAGCAGTTGCTACAGAATAGAACGTTTCCACCTTTGCTCTTTACTTTTCAAAGCTTTCTGCAGACTCGTTTACAATCTGGTACGTCAGTCCCAAGCATTATCCCGCTTCCTGTGCAGGCTGATCAACGGGGATCCGCAGTTGATGAACCTGCGCGACTTTGTCCAGACGTTCCTAGACTTCCGGTGTACAGTAGTGCAGAGACGGGCGCAGCACCAGCTTAAAAAGGCGGAGCAAAGAGATCATCTAGTACAGGTAGGCACCAGTTTAATCCAACTTTTGTGACGAAATACATAGAACCTTTCTGTGCAATCATTTGTCTTGCCTCTTTGCATCTTTTCAATGTCTCATCAAGCCAGTATTGACCTCCGTCCAATGATAGAGTGTGCCTAAGATTCTGTTGTCCTTATCTTGACTTCCACCTTGCCTTACCCGTTTGGGAAAGGCACTCGTCTGCTCTGCTGTTTGCAAGGAACCATCTCTGAGTAGAAGACTTGAAAAGATTGTTCATGACCATCATTGGCGCGCTCTTTCTAGCTGGTATTGCGTTCGTGTCAACCTTTCAGCCACTTTCCCGCTGTCGTAAACGGAGAAGTTGACAGCTACAGCGCTCTGATTTTTCCAGTCTTCGCTTCGTTGCAGGGACTTATTATCGCTCTTACAAATATGGATAGCATAGTGGCCACCATCAGGGGGGCGAAAGATACTCAAACAGCGTCAAAGACCCTGCAAGACAGTGAGCGGTGTGCTGACACCTTCCTCTGTACCAATAGGTTCTTTCCGTTTGTCAAAGTGTCTCGTCAATTCTGGCTAAGTGATTCATAATCTCGATCTGCTGTGCTCTCTTCGACGTGGTACCTATTGAGGTTTGAATTTCGGGGAGTGGGTTGTTGTCCGTGTTTCCAGATTCTGTTTTAGAGTTCCCGCACTTGATCTTGTGGCCTTTGGCCACCGGTCTGTGCCCTATGCACAAGGCCGTTGCATCAGTGCGCATAGGAAGTTGCAGGCAAATTAGACGGTGCCGCCTATCCAGGGCATCGTTCTCAGACAACTGCAAACACTCCGTCTGATAGTCCAAACTACTTACATCTTGAAGTGCGTCCCTTGGAGGCAAGGCGTCTAGTCAGGGGGTGGTTCTCTTTGTCGTTGTCACGACATTCCTCAAAACAGAAGCTACTCTTTCGTTGCTTCTGATTGGCCCACGTGTAACGGCTTACTTGTAGTGGCTCACGTTCACTCGCTTACGTTATGCGCTCCTGTGGCGGGGTTTGTCTGGTGACGCCCCCTTCTGATGAACACGATAGAGATAGCTCTCAAGGAACGAAGCTCGTAATCATGAAAGAGTTCTTTTGCAGAGTTTACTCTGAGCGAGGCGCAGGCAGCAGGCGTCTTGGAGATGCCTCTGAGGAGGCTCACGGGCTTAGAGGTGCGCCGTCCGCTGCCCAATCTTCTACTAACATTTATCTTAATTCATTCTTAAAAGTAAAACGTAAATGTTCTACTAACATTCTACTGCTGTGTGAGTGAGACGTTCATTTGTAGGACCATTTTTACGTGTTTGACAGATTGCGTCCCCTTGCTATAGGTTGCAGGCCCACGAGACAACTTGCATTCGGCTTTCAAATGTTGTAGCGCTTCCCCAAATTATGCTGAAGCATATCCTTTGCCCGGAATCTGGAACCGTGTTTTTCCTGACATGCTCCTTATTTGAAGGGTTTTGCGTTTGACATGGTCGTCCTCAACGAGCCAAAAAGCTCGTCTTAGTTTATTGGAGGCTTCCCAGCGACATATAGCACTGTTTTGGCAGCGACATCGAGGCTGGAGTACCTGCCTTGATGCCGCCACGTAGTCCTGTTTCACAATTTGGCGTCCTATCCCGCGAACTTTGTCCTATTCAGGGGTCCATTCGTTACACGATCTTTGTGTCAAAAGTGCTTCTCCGGTCCCGTTAAGAGCTCCACAATCTTACAACCCCGGCCGTGGTCAGAACCGAAATCTGCGCAGGAAAGCGGTCTCATGCTGCTTTGGTTGCGACTAACTGAGGGTTCCGTTTCTCTGCAGAGGGGTAAACTGGAGGAGGAGCATAAGCAGCTGTCTGCCGTCATCACCGACTTCAAAGACATTGTAACCAGCAGAAAGCGAGTCCTAGACGTGAGTCATCAAGCCTCTACAGTGGGCCAGTTGCGTATCCTACCGTAGCAGATCCCGTTGTCTCTATTTCGATGATTCATCGGTCGCTGACGAGAAAAAGCGATCGTTGAGGAGGAAGCGCGATATGCAAGGGTAGGCATTGAGGGCGCCAGTATTTCAATACGTTACATCTTTGCGCCTGCTGTACTCTGAAAGACTCGAACCTTTGAAAGGTCTGTCCTTGAAATGGCGGAGGGTTTCTAGTGATTGTCTTTGACGGTTACATCCATCGAACGCTCATTTATCATCTCTGGTCAGTTGTCTGATTAGCTGTCTGCTCTAAAAGCTCCTGCTAAAGTTTGTTGTTTTAATCTGCGCGCTGCAGGTTATCGAAAAGGAGTCACGAGCGCTGCAGAAGCAGTTCGGAACGCCACGTCGGACGCAACTAGATCGGGAGAAAGACGGGGAGGTCAGCGACGCGGACGTGATTGTCAACCAAGACTGCATACTCGTGAGTCGCCCGTTTTTGAACCACAAGCTTCGCTAGTGCTGACTGAATCCGAATCATGGATACAAACAACTGCTCTCCACTCCACTATAGTTGATGCGCAGACTGAGGAATCTGTTGGAAAAGGTTGATGGGATATACTGATTGCTTTCGGGGCTGCTACGTGATTTGAAATCCTGTCGTGCTGAATTCGACTGAGTCACGCGCGCCAAGCAGCTGACATCGTTTCTAGTCATATTCAGGGGGCGGGGGATCCCCTCAGTGACTCTCTTTTAGAAAGCCGGTCCTTTTGTTTAGGCACTGAGCACGAAGGGGTACGTCAAGCGGATGCTGCCCAGCCAGTTCAAGACGCGGGGCCGGAAGACACGTGGCATGGCGGGGGCCAAGATGCGCCAGAACGACACGCTCTCCAAGCTGGTCTCGTGCAAGACGCACGACAAAGTACTCTTCTTCAGGTAAACTTCTCTTCCACCTCCCCCCGCGAGTTAGACAATAGAGCGAAGAGGGCTGCAAGCTCCGTAAAGGCGTCGATTCTGTTGGCTTTGAGACGAGCTGGATCGTCAGCTTGAGAGCTTCTCCTAAGATCTGTCTAGGATACTCAATGCTAGTTGGGTCAAGCAGGAGCAGCAAACGGCCCACTTTTTGAAGTCAACAGCGGCCCCGTCCTTCGTTGTTAGCAAACATGACGGCGTTATCTTCTGGACTTCAAAGTTGTGCGAGAAGGTGATCTAGCTCTCTTCTTGATGCTCCGTCAGACAGGCGAGCCAGCGACAAAGTTGAGATGATGGTGACTGGCGCTCTATTTCGGTTCGAAATTGCACATTTCACAATATCAGAACGTGCGAGTTGCCCACCTCGTCCAGTATTCGCTGTGCGTGGAAGTCATCGCACCCGTTGAAGACGGATGGTTCAGAAGAGCGCACAGGAGGCAGAATATCAAACCCAATTTCGCTTCTACAGCGAGCGCGGCATCGTCTACTCCATACGTGCGTACGACATCCCCGAGAGCTCGCGCGTGGCCGCGGGCAGCCCCCTACTTCAGCTGCTGAGCCTCCCGCCTGGGGAGAAAGTGACGTCAATCCTGCCGCTGAGCGCCTTTCCGGAAGACGAGTATCTTGTCATGCTGACGACCAAGGGCGCCGTGAAGAAGACGCCGTTGTCGGACTTCGAATCGATACGGCGGTCCGGCATAGTGGCCATGCCGCTGGTGAGCGAGCGAATTGAGGGTTGTAAGTTTTTTGGATATTAGTACTTCTAGGATTTATGGGGTAACGGAATATGAGGCTCTTGAGCGTAGGGCCCTTTGAGGTGAGTTTCTGAGCTTTTGAGTTCTTCCTACAGTAATCTAACGTGCTTTGGCCGTCAAAATTTCGCTTTTCGTTCAGTCGCATGCTACTTCGAAAGAATTTTGGATTCAAAACTAGACTGAAACGAAGGCTGGGTTTCGAGGAACGTCGCCTCCTTCAAACGGCAACATCTGTGTCAAAACCTAATTTTAAGGAGGCAACTGTCTGCATTCAGTCCGAACGACAGCTACAGATCATCGGTAGCCGATTCTGAACGTGCGTCACTCCTCACTAGGAATCCACGTTTCTGGTTGGTATATATACGATATCACAAGGAACCCCAGAACAATGACATTCCGTTCCGCTCGCAGGACTCCGGTGACGAGCTGCGATGGGTGCGGAAAGCGTCCGCCGACGACGACATTGTGATTGCGTCGCAGTTGGGACAGGGCATCCGCTTTGCGCTGAATGAGAAGAATCTGCGGCCGAGCAGTCGAACCGCACGCGGCGTCATCGCGATGCGGGGAATCGAGGAGAGCAAGGTCGCGGCGATGGACATCATCCCCAAAGACAAGCTGCAGCAGCTAGTGTGAGCCTTTGCTGCGCGTCTCGACTTTGGCTCTAAGTGTCCCTGGCCAACCTGCTTGGCCTTTTGCAATCTGCTGAGGCGATGTTCAATTGCTGTTATCTTGTCAAGACGAGCCGAGATTACTCTGTGCCTCTCTCCAAAAGGTAGGCAGTGTCAGCACAACCCCGATCTTTAGATTGCTAATGGTGGTCTGGAGATTATGAGGACTGGGGTCTTTGTGCTAGAGAAGTCACTGCAGCGACGAGCTTTCGCTTCTCGTCGATTTTTTTGCCCACTCGCCCTCCACTCTCTTCCCACTGTTTGCCAGGCGGACTGCGAGACACGAAAGCTTTACGAGCACTTTGCGTCTTCCAATTCTTGAAGTCCGACGACACGAGAGTGCGTACATTTCCATAAGTCCCTTTTCTTTCTCTCCAGTTCGCAGGACGACGACGGCTCCCTCAGCATATTAGTCGTGACCCGTCGCGGGTTCGGCAAGCGGTTACCCGCAGACGAGATCCGGGCGCAGGCGCGGGGCGGCCGCGGGTACAAGATCATGGGCATGCGGGAAGACGACGAGATCGCGGCGCTTCACGCGGTGGGCCAACCCGAGGGGCAGGAGGAAGGGTCGCAGGAGGAAGTGATCATGGGCAGCGAGAAGGGCGTGCTTAACCGGATACGGTTAGCGGGCATCAGCCAGCAAAGCAGGACCGCCAAGTGAGTGTTCTGGTTTCGGGGTTCGTTGTTGGGTGGTTTGCGTTGGTTAGGTGAGGGTGGTTTCAAAGTGAGTATTCACCTGGCAATCGCTGGTGCTGGTGCTCATCATGATCCGTCTTTATGGGTCGGAGTTGGTGGTCTGGCATCATGCCCGGCATATGACGAGCATCTTCGCAACCATCTTTGCTTCATCTGCAAAGTTTCCTGGTCCTGAGACGGTAAAAGAGTGAACTTGACACATCTTGTTCATGGTGCTGCGGTTGTTCCCTTCTCACGTGGTTCGTTGACAGATCCCACTGCTGTTCTGAAAGGTGTGCCCGCTGAAGCGGCCATTGATGGCCCTCGGCAATCACAGAGATTGGCACTCATGGCAATAAGTTTTCATGCGGGGCAGAAGGGTCCCTATTGCTATGATAGCCAGATTCTGACTAACGACCTTTATTCCTTAATTCTTCCCAATACAGGGGCGTCATTCTGATGAAGCTAGACGAAGGAGACTCGGTCAAGGCCGTGTCCGTGGTTCTCAGCTCTCAGATAGATGACGAGGAGGACTCGAGCAGCGATACGGAGCTTCGATTGGAGGAGGACGAGATAAGCGATTTGGTGGCCCATTAGCGAGCTTGTTGATACGGAGATGATTGTTAAAGATGGCAGACCCCTCCATGTTTGCGATTGATTCGAGAATATAATTGCGCCACTGTGCGACTGCGCCCTACATACAGAGTTATCGTCCAGACGGTCGGGAATGTCCCCGTCATGCAACGGAACCCTCGAAACATATTGGTCGGGAGCAAGGACTTCACAGCCGCCAGCCGCAATCCTATGCTATCATGTAATCATTCCAGTCACGTTCGTGAAGTATCAAGGTTTCAGACGCATGCACGTACCTGGCCGGCCATTTCTATGTTGCAGTCAATCTGGTCGAGTGGGTCAGATTGCATGCATTCAACTGAAGCTCCAGTTCGTACTTAGGCGCTAGGTTCAGTGGTATGCCACTTGGCGGCTCGGTCCAAACCAAGTTGCATATGCAGCATGTTGAGAAGACCATACGGACTGATCGAGTATATTTTTCCACTCATAATAAGCACTTCCGCTGGCTGGGTGCCTAAACTTGTGAGTGCGCTGCAATTCAGCGCTGTCATACGGGCCTACGCGCGCGCATGACCTCATTGGCATACGGACAGCCTTTGGGATATTGATCCTGACTGATGTCTGTACTTGCAAGCCGTCTGCATGCAGGAAACTGATACATAGCGGATCACGTCCATGATTGGCGGCTCTCACCAGAGAGTAGCTGGCGCGAATGTAAGTGAAATGGAGCACCTTTTGAGATAAAGTTTATATGTCAGCAAAGGGCTGAATTTGTTTTTCGGGCGTACAGTGGATCCCGGCCCGTTGGCAACTGTGGACGGAATATTGGCACGTGATTTTGATCCGGCTTCATTGTTACTATGATACCACATAGAGCCTGACACCGCCATGTGCATCTCATCAATGGGCCGTAGATCTTGAGAGGAACGGTTTTGATTCCCTAGTAGACCGTTGCAATCGCCGTTGATGGCGCTACATCGGCTTACACATCGAGCAGGAGGCATATATGTGTAATTCAGCTTCCCTATAAACTAAACAGGACCCAAAATTGAACCTCTTACGACCGTCCACTTATATCTTCTATCTTGGCTTATGGCCTCTCTGGCTGGAACTGAAAGTGCACTGCTATCGTAGTCTTGAGCAAAGCTTACAAACATCAAATAGACAGACGTTAACTGAATGGATTACCCTTCAAGCGTGAGGAAGCACCGTCTCTCACGGGCGCACATAAGAAGCCTTGTTCAAGTTATTGCCAATGCGGCGGTCGTCTGTTCATCCTCTTCAGAAGTTGCCTCGCTCAGCACAGTGTAAGCCCAGTCTCTGCGCTGTCTATATTTAGGTCAGTAATGAATGCTGGGAGAAGAGAAGCTTCAAATGAACGTGCTGGCAGCAAGCAAAGTCCTCTTTGAGGTACAGCGTAGGGGCATGGCGCAGGCCGTGAGGTGCGAAGGCGACGCCAGCTTTGATGACCTTCCCTTCGAGATTGTGGATTGCATCGTGAGAAGACTTGCAGTGGACAAGCCGGCGGCTTTCAATGAGATTGCAAGGGTGAACAAAATCCTACAAGAATCCGCGCGGCGATACAGCCAGACTCTGGTCCTTCGCCGGCCTCCATCTAGAAGTGCAGGGAAGGCGATACAGAGACCAACACAGGAGAAGCATCTTCAGGAGAAGCATCTTCAGAAGGCAGATGCAAAGGCTTCGGAGAATGAAGATGCATGCAGGGCTCTTGCCAAGCAACTTCAGTTTTGGCCATCGCTCTCCAACCTTGTCGTAAGCCTAGAAGCATCGGAAAATCTTTGGCCAGCTATCTCAGGCATCCAGTGGAAGAGCGTGACAGTGGCCTTGCAATGGAGTTCACCAGGTGAATTTTTCAGCTGCCTGTCAAAGTCCAGGAACTCTTTAAAGCGGCTAGATGTCCATCCAGGGGACTACTATCCACCTAACCTCATCAGCGGCATCCTATTCCTTGCGCACTTCTTTCCGGAGCTGGAGATCCTCACACTTCGTGGCGGGAAGGATGGATGCAACCACTTGTCAAAGTTTTCTTTCGCCATTAAGGAGGCTGCCAGAAGATCAATCAGCAGTCTCTCACATCTGGAAATAACAAGCCACGTGTTTCCAGACTGGTCCACTGCAGTTTCCAGAAGCCTGCCTGCTGACCTGCCAGCCCTCATTTCCCTTAGATGTCAGTGCAAAGTTAGCAGAGAACCGTGTCGTGCTAACAGCGCGTCACTCCGTACGAGCTTGAAGCGCCTCCAGTACTTGACTTTGACAGTACGTGATGAGGAACTGCCAAACTCCACGCTTCAGGACGTAGCAGAAAACTGCCAATGGTTGCGACATCTTGCGATCAACGCCGTTCCTTCTCTTCTGAATCGCCTGACGCCACCTTCAGCCGAGATTCTCGACTTCTCCACCGTTGTTGACACCTGTCCGGATCTGGTGCGGCTCGTAGTCAGTCGGGTCTTGGTCACGTCGAGGCCTCGGTTCTTGGCACTTGTGAAAAAGCTTGGCCTCACACCTGCGTCACGTGACAACTCCGGTTTGTGGAGAAGTGAGAAGGAACTCTACACCAAGGTGCTTGTGCTGAGAGACAAGGATTGCGACTTTACTAGGGAGGTCCTCGACGAGGCGGCTTCCTTCTCTACGCCGTCTGTACGTGTCTCGGTCTTCCGCTTGGTTGTTCCGATTGGTTCAGAAGATTGGGAACGACGAAAGGACTCTTTTTTTCAGCACCAATCGCTCTTAGGAGAGGACAGCGCGGTCAAAAGCTGGTGTGAAGCCTTTTGCAAGTAACTCTCGAGATGATTTGCAGCGGAGTCGATTGAATGTTAGCAAGACGGCTGAGAAATGCTTTTGTTGTAGCTAGAATCGACTGTGTTCCAAGTTACAAGGAAACAAAGTCGGGTAGCAGAGTCAAAAAACGAATGTGTTGAGGCTTCGAATGGAGGTGATGTATGAAGATCATGTGGCGCTTTGCGACCTAAGGAAAGGGATTCAATCCTCAGAATGGGAAAATTTTGCATCGTTGGACAAGTTTTTGTAACACGAGCTACCTGTGTTCATTCGCGGTAGGTAGACTCTACATACTGAGGCGTTAGTATGTATCACTACGAATGCCACATATTGCATCGAAGAATTTAGAGTCTCTGGCTGCATTTGAGGTCCTCGGTGCACAAATCAGATGCACAATGTGGAGGAATCGGTATTTGTTCATGGGCGGAATCAATTACCTTGGCTGTCTGCAAGCGAGTCGAGGGTTCACGTTTAGCTACTTGTGTACACAAGCCGCGTGTTTCAGATGCGTTCCTGCCGTCCGCAATGTTATCAAACGTGGGCAGACGTCATGTGCGTGGTGCGCGGTACGATCCAAATTTTTGTCGATACGGGAAGCCAGCTGTGAAAGTGAGTCTTGAAGGAATCGGATCTGTGCCATAAGACGTGCAGGAAGGAATTTGAGGGACTGACACTTTCTGCATGAGAGGCAGTCATTGCCCATGCCGATGTGAGTGCTTACACGCTCGCCACTGCATGCTCCTTATGAAGACTCGCGGCGCCACCGGGGGCCGCCGCTACATAACTCTCAAGAAAGATAATAGTAAGCCAAGATAATAGTAAGCTCCGACTAAAACTAAAAACCCTAACCTGAAAAAAAGCACCCGCTCCGCACCCGTACCCACCCTAACCACCATGCTAACCCTACCCGTCACAGTGCGGTTACCTTACTATATCTGGGCTTACTATTATTTTCCTTGAGTTTCATCGCCGCTACTGGTGCGAGGAAGTAACCCTGCTCTCCATTTTTCATCGGATTGCGAATCAAGATAGCATGCTTATTCTCGGCAGAAGACAAATTGTCACAACTGCAACTCGCGTGTGCAGGCTTGATCATTAGTGCTCCTAATTGGTCCGAAGCGGCCGGAACTGAGGTTTCAGGGTCGTCACGGAGTTTCGATGAAGAATCCTTTTCAAAGTTGCAGCGATGCAATAGTATCGTATGGGAGTATCCATCTTCTCAAACCGGGGTCAATCCGGGTTGCCATAACCAAGGCCAAATGCCGTCTGTGCTGAACCTAGAGCTTCAACCGTTCGATGGCTTCAATGGTGACATCGAGGGCTCAGGTCCACTCAGGTCCCGCAATGGTGCAAAAGACAAGTCTGCTCAAGCGCGGCCGCAAAGTTGACGAAACGAGCGCATCGAGCAGTCAAGACGAACGGAATAATCTTATCTCATCAGGACTTGCGCAAGCCGAGTCAGCACTAAAGACTTTTGAAGCAAACTTTGAAGAGAAGCCCAACTCTTCTGAAAGGGTCCCTGCTAATCCGGAATTGGTTGCCAGGGTAGATAAGCGAGCACGTAAGGATGGCGCAAGGTGGCCAAGGCCCTGCTAGCTTTGATGACCTCCCCTGTGAAATCCAAGATTGCATCTTAAGGAAGGTCACAGAAAGCAAACCCTGGGCGCTGGAGAAGCTTGCAAGTGTGAGCGAGAGCTTCGACCAGTCTGCGCGCCGGTGCAGCAGAACTCTGGTGCTTCGCTGGCTTCCACCATACTGGAGAGCAAAGAAGGGACCAAAGAAGCCAATTCGGAAGGTACCTGCTCAGACATCCGACCTCCAGACATCAACCCTAAAGCCGTTTCAGAAAGCACCACAGAAGCAAGATGCATGCACAGCTCTTATGAAGGAAGTTGAGTCGCGGCCCTCGCTTTGCGACCTTGTCGTGGGATGGAACGCCTGGGGATCAGACATCTCGCCAGCGCTGTCGAGTATTGAATGGAAGAGCGTGACGGTGAAAACGGAGGAGATGATACTCGGATGCTTCATTGATTCCTTGTCAACATCAACATACTCCCTGAAAAGGATGGATGTCGACCCGGGGGACTACTATCCACCCAACTACACCAGAGGCATTCAGATTATCGCGGACAAATTTCCAAACTTGGAAGCTCTGACAATCCGAGGAGGGCAGGAGGGACGCGGTGATTTCGCAGAGTTCTTCGAAAACCTGGAGGAAGACGACTCGGCCAGAAAAGAGGATGTTTAACCGAGCAGTCTTACCCATCTGGATATCACAACCCACGTGTTCTTCGACTGGTCAGATGCGGTCTCAAGCAGCATGCCTGCTGGACTCACAACTCTCACGTCCCTCAGGTTCCAGTGCTTTGTCAAAGAAACTCGGTTCCCTTCTCATGACAAGTTCCTGGATCTCAAGTTCGCAAGGCTTCAAACCCTAGATCTGGACGTATGGGAGGACGTTCTGCCAAATGAGATGCTTCAGGAGATAGCGCAACACTGTCCTTCCCTGAGGGTGCTCCTGATACATGCAGTCCCTCGTGGTATGGATCGCTTGAGCAAGGTGGCACCAGAGGTCTTGCACTTTTCGACCGTTCTTGAGAAGCTTCCAAAGCTGGAACGGCTGGCTGTCAGTCGTGCAGTGGTGGTGTCGAGGTCTAGGTTTCAGGCGCTCGAATGGGAGTTCGGGTATACGTCGCCTACTCCAGGTCTCGGACTTTCCTCGAAGATTTTGGTACTTGGAGACAAAAATTCAGACCGTGAGAGGACGTGTTCCCAGACGGCTTCCTCGGCTGCTGTCTCGCTCTTCCGCCTGATTGTTCCACGCTATCCTGAAATCTGGATCCGCCGTGACAATCCGCTCCTTCGGGAAAACCTCTTGGGGGAGGAGAGCCTGGTGAAAAGCTGGTGCAAGCAATTCTGTTTTGAAACTTTGTAAGCAGGCGGAGCGTTGAAGCGAAAGCATGTCGAGAGTTGAAGAATCGTGAAGAGTTAAGATAGAGTCTTTTAGCTGGGTCAAAGGAAGGAAGTGACGAAAATGGCACCACTGAGAAAGTCGAGATTGCAACTCCCAAAATGGACACTGCAGGAGAAGCGGCAGTCAGTCGGTCGATAGCATGGTCTAGCTGGACTTTTTGCAGAACCTGTTGACAGGCGGCCAGGAAATGCCGTGAGTCCTCACATTCGAGATAACGATTTGCCCGTTTGGCTGGGCGTGGCGTCTGATCCGTGATTCGTGATGTAGATGTAAGTAACCTGTATCGACGCGCAAGGTTGCCGGTTGCTGGAGTCTTTGGAGCACTGCATGGTTGGTCGTGTTTGTAGCAAGATTGTATCGCTGTGATCTTGAACATATACTCTACAACGCTTCATAACAGCCTTAATGTATATATCCTGATGTCTTCGAAGAATGCTCGAATACCCTGCAACAAGGCCGCTGCAGAGCTGTTGCGAGTTGCAATATCCCTCATGATGTACACGCCGCCACTTTTTGAATATAGCTGGCGTTTTGGCGGCCTAGTGCATGGCATTTGCCGAATTGGACGCAGGTTTGACAGTTTCATGCACCATTGTTCTTGAGGAGATTTCATAATCCACCCAAAGGCGTTTGCCTAGCGATCGCCACTGGTCAACTTTAGCCAGCTTGAAACAACCATGCGAAAGTAGCAACCTATCCGTTCAAAACACGATGAATCTAGTGCCACGACAAGCAGAAAAGGTGACAAGGTCAAACTTGCGGTTCATGCGATCATAAGGCGTTTGAAAAGGGAACCGCATGAAATCACATGCCACCGTCGTTTACGGGACTTCACTTACGCAGTTTCCGAATATCTAAGTCAGATGCCCCTGCCAGAACACCTTCTTTTCTACGCGTGCAAAAAGTGCATTATAAAGATCGTCTATTTCAAGAACCAAACCCAGACTAAGGCGTTCACAATGATACCGGCAGGTCTGCGTGGAACTCTTCCAGCGCAAACTCGTGGTAGAACGTGCCAATCTAACCTGGAATTCAAACCTGCTGAGCTCCTCTAACCTGCGCGCCAAATGATCCGAGGCTGATGCCACAGTGGAACTTAGCGCACATCCCTGCGCATGCAATAAGTGACAGACAACCAGTAACCTTACGCCAACACCAAGTCCGTCCAACACACGAAAGATGCTTCTGCCGCCCTAAGCCACGCTTTCTCAGAATTTAGTGTCAACTCTCGCGGTCAAACACAACTTAGCCACGTACTCATTAGATCATCCCCACGGCCACGCTTGCTTGGTTTGCGCGCCGCGCCTCGTCCAGCTCCCCCTGCGCGGGCGCGGTGTTCCAGCCGCTGATCGCCTGCGCCTCCGATCCGTTTCCGCCGTCGTTGCTGTTCCGGATGACGTGCAGCGCGGTGTTGGTCGCAGCGGAACGTGCGACAGTGCGGAACCCTAGCTTGCGGATGGTCCACCCCGCGTGGATCATATGGCCCAGCGTGCTCATCCCGTCTGACGTCAGCTGGCCGGCCTGAGCGCCGTACCTGCGAGGGGTGATGACGTACATGAGAGCTGGCCCGCATTGGGTGCGTGGTTCGAATAGACTTTCATTGGCGTTCTTGTCGACTGTAGGATCGCGCCACAGTAACAGTCGACGAGAACCGCGGCGAAAGACGAAAGGCTTCATTGATAGTGTAACCAAGCACCTTCAGATTAGCTAGACAGCGCTAAGGTAGCCCTAAGCTTCTTACCAGCAAATCAGACCTCAGGCTTGTCTTGAATATAATCAATCTAACGATATGCAATTCTCATGATACTACGTCAGACGATTTTCGATCCAGAAAATCTCGACATAATTGTTTCAAAAGACCCGTTGAGACTGGACAACGAGAAAGTCCCAAGGCACCGTGTACACCAGACTAGCCCGAGAGCCGAGGCCCGACTTTGCTCAGATGAGCTTGTCAACTCGTGATAAGCTGACCACCTTTATCAGTGGTTCGCATACAGTGTATAGCAGCATTGAGGGAAGTTCAGCCGACTTTCAAGCGTTTCGATCTGTTTCGGGCGAGTGCCTGCCACTGCCATTCCACTGAAAACGAGTTTCGACACGGAGGGGTAAGCTGACAAGAAAACGAAACCTCCAACTCACTTGTGCTGCATGAGATCCGAGCCGACTTCCCGACTGGTGCCCATGACGTGCTTCCCGGACGTCTCCAGAGCGTCGAACACGTGGGCAATCCCGTCGACAGACGCAACCGCGAGCGCGCGCGCGCCGACCTTGGGCTCCTTCCCGGGCTGGGATGATCCCCCTACTGCGTGCACGGCGGCCCCGACGCTGCTGGCGACCGCGGTGATGACGTAGACTGCGCCGCCAACCACCTGGGGGCGGGAAGACATATCAGTTGATTGACATCGGCTTTACCATGTGGCGCATGAAACGAAATATATTGGGTTGCAGGGGTTCAAATGGTGCGACGGCCGATTAGCTAAAAGAATCTTGTATCGAATCAAGCCTCTGTTGAAAGGTGAGGCGTAACCAGAGTGCATAGTACAAAGCACCGTCAACATACATCTCAAATCATTTCGTTACTAAAACCTAGTATTCATGAACTAAGGTCCCGAGTCACTTTGCCTACTGCACTCAATCTGCTTTGATTGCTGAGGTCTCTAACCGGGCAACTCGGACTGACACGACTGACCATATGCTGGGGCAGCACCTTCTGCAAAAAACCAGGTCTCGGGTTCGCTCTTTGTTTGACAGTGCCCCTCTTAATACAGCCGAGCTTCAGTTCAGGCCATCCTGACCAAGAGACGCTGTAAACCAGAGCAGGAAGTTCTGATCAACGTGAAGACGGGATTTTCTTGAGCCCACCTTCTTTGCAGTCGCGTCTGCCGCTTTGGAGGCCTGGTTGGCGCCCCGCACCCCGGACTGGATCGTCGGGCTGATCTCCGCTGGGCGCTCGTTTGGCACCGCCTTCGCTTTCTGCTTCTGACCATGCTCCTGAATCTTCGTGGCGGTCCACTCACCGCCCTTGACAATTCCTGGAGAAGGCAAAATGCAGAATCAGTGTTTTAGATCTAAGAATACCGAGCTAAGAATTGCCAATCCCTGCACTCCCCATCAGGATATCGCTGCCTGCAACTCCTTGAAGATAAGGCCCGCCTACTAGAGAAGCGAGACAAGGCTGGGCAGCAAAAGGCCTCGGACACAAAAGATTGTCGGCTTGACCTTCCTGTTACCCGCAAGACACAACCATTACAGATAACTTGTTTTGCAAATTAGAGATAGCATTTGAAAACTGTTAGGAATACCTCCAACAAACTCAAGGTGTCGAATATTCTCCCTGTGCATTCCTTCACATGATGTCTATGTGTCCTCAATACGATCTGGAAGTCTTCCCATTTGCCGTACTTCCTCATTACTCTTGCTTTGTTACTTCGCAAGCTCAAAGCTGCCCAGTTAGTCAGTGTGACTGGTCCAGCTCTCAACCATGCATAATCACAATGTTTAAATGATCCTTCTCACAAGAAGAGTGCTCCATTGTCTCTCCCCCTCACCATGTCCAAGCATCGCCGCTCCACTTCCCACAATGGCTGCCAGTCGCTCCCCCACCTTTTTTGGCCTCGGCTGCGCTCCAGTCATGCTCCCATCAGGGTGCACAACTGGCACTTGGCTCTCATGACCCGCACCACCATAAGCGCTCGTTCCAGCATAAGCGGCTGGCCCTCCATAGGCGCTTGTCCCCTGACCCAGGCCTGGAGGAGCGGCAGGCATGCCAGGCCCTGACACCACGTACTTATTCACACCAGTTGGCTGACTAGCGGGCAGTCCGGTGGCATAAGCTGCTGGTGCCGATGTGCTTGGTGGATATTGCGAGGGGGACGGAGCGTCAGGACCGGAAACTACATACTTGTTCTTCCCCTTGTTAGCACTTGGGTCTGCGCCGAAACCCGGGTGGTCAGCTGAAAAGTTTTCCCTCTGCTGAGGCCGGCCCGTCGAATCCACCGCCACTTCCTGCCGCTCACCATTCCCAGGTTTGGTTATCAGAACCTCCCCAGGTTTGGTTGCTGTCCCATCTTGCTGGATGGCAAAGTCGCAGCACTGCTCGAGGAGGAGCTCGAAGAGGTCCACCGCTTCAGGGGGGGTGTCTCCAGGTAGGGTCAGGCCTATGAGGACCCCATCGGAAAGGACGAAGACATACTGGTGGGGGCTGCTGCGCAGGCACGCGGTGTCCTTCGCCAGTGGGTACTCAAACTCTCCAACCTAGTTTCAGGAGGAGAGATGCAGCAGGTTTGTGCAAGAATCTTATGTGTTGGTATAAGGAATGGCTAGCGTTTCAGTTGAATGTAGGACAATCTGGCCACGCAAGTAGTTTAAGGTTTGAGTCATCTACTATGCCTAAACTGTGACACAATCAGGCAAAAAAGCTTAGGGTTCATAGCCAAACACAGAATGACAGGAGGAATATTGGTCTCATGTCTGCATACGATACTTGGCAAACAGCCTCTGAGAATAAACCTCCACTCTGTACGTTTTCAACATACCAGGTCGGCGGCTCAGAGTGATTTGTCTGATTGAATGGAACCTGTGCCAACTGCCAGGATATCATGCATGCAACCTGGCCCTATCTTCCAAAGAATTCCCGCCTCCTGAAGGGACTGGCCAATGAGGAGATGCAATTGCTCAAATCTTTCTCCGCAAAATCTTTGCAATCACCCACTGTGCTCAGGTCTTTGCATGCACAACTGGCCCTGTATGGCTCCCTCGCTCCTGCTGGGAGCTTTGCAAACGAGCAACACACATACGAAGAAATGCTGCAGACGACGTGTGTTCAACTCCCTCAATGTCTTGGAGCCATTGCACCATGTTCTCAAACAGGAGTTTAAACGCATCAGCAACTGGACAGCTACAAGCTCATAAGACAAATTCGCAAGATGAAAGGAACAAAAACAAGGTTCACAAGCGGCTAGATTTATTCCAAGTACACGAATGCTAAGTAAGAAGACACCAGAAGTGTTATGACACGGCATGTGGTCACCCACCTTGGCAACCAGACCAATTCTGTTCTCGTGCCCCGGCAGTGATACGGAGACAACAGTCAGCGTTCCCTCTGCCAGTGGAAACGCTCTCTCCTCCCGCTCGATAACCTGGTGAATCTGCACGTCCGGCACGCTCAGGAGCAGCTCTGATTGCGCCTGTCCCTGACTGCCACCTGGCAACTGCTGATTGGTCTGCCTCTCCTGCTCTGCATGCTCAACAAAGCCGCCCATGCTGGAACTCTGTAACAGCTTGGAGAAGAATGCAAACCTCTGCGGGGTCAGGTTTGCCTGTTCAAGCTACCAGCGCAAAGATCTCGATGCTCGAAAAAGACTGTAAAACGAAACTCAAGACCTGACTGTGGATAAGATCCTGGATTTACAAAGGATTCAGAAGGGGTAAACGGGAAATGAAAGCAATCAAATACCAAGTAGATTGCCGAGATTCTTGAAACAGAATCTGTCCTGTTCTATTGAAATCACTTTGGTAGTCTTCTTTGAATTCAAATATGGCTCGTTTGCTAAACTACCCCAGACGGGACACAATACCTATATTATGGGAGTTATTGCACCTGAATACCTCTATCTCCTGCTCAGGCACCGTTCTTCCCAGGCCTGCTTTTGTCCTTGGGTGTTGCCATCTTCTTGTTACAGAACCGTCGTGAGAAGCTGCAACGAAAGGCAGCCGACCTGAGCTGAGGGGTGATCCCCCTCAATATCTTGACGTGGCCAGTTTCGAACTGTGAGAGGGCGCCACGTTGCATATTTCCCGACTAAACGTGCCAAGTGGCTAGCAGAAGCCTTGTTACCGTCGATCTCCGATTCGAAAGGACTTGAAGCCGTCCGATCACTTGAGGGTGGGCCACCGGCCGCGATCCCCTCGCGGCCGCCCCACTTTGGCAGAAGCTGAGGAAATCTAGGTAATAAGTTTCAACGTCTTACCACATCGTGCCATCTTCCCTCGCATTCCATGATGGTGAACAAGTTCTTCTTTCTTGTGAACAAGAGGAATGCCGTCTTACAGTATTCAGGTTACAGGTTTTGCTTGAAAACATGACGGTATGCGCTGCGTAGTCTCTTTCCCTTCCTTGGCAACTTGTCACTCATGTATCCCAGTCCAACGATTGCTGACTTGTGAGCTCCATAAATGTGGGCCATCGGGGGATACGATTGTTCCGCCCTGCAGGCAGTGGCATGCCAAAAGTCTGCACAAATCTCGCTTCATTACTATAATGTGCTCTGGAAGAATGCACAGACGTACGGATGCCGGGGGCTCAGAGATCAACATAAAGGAACTTGTTGAGAGAATGCAGGCCGTGTTACTGCGAGCTGCAGAGACAGAAGATGCCTGGGAGCCGGCGCTGGGCGCACTACTGCCGGAAGCAGGACGGCGGGAGTGAGTTGAATCGGCTCAGAGTCCTCTTTGTGCACTCGTCGTGTCTTTCAGAGCGAATTCCTGAGAGTGTACTGACTCAATACCTCTCGTTCTAGCAAAGCGCTTAAGTTGTCTTCAGTTCTAGCCTTGTTTCGCATTCCAGCTGCTCAAGCAATTGTAATATGGCCAGTCATCTCCTTTCCCATACCACCCAAGATATAAATGTAGTGGCTGTATTTATTGTATGGTTTCTGAGCTTCTTCAATGCTTGCCCTTTCGTAAGTTTCGCACTTTTTCCTGGGGCTCGCTGACTACTGGTGCGTGGCCTACTTCAGTCAAACATGACCGTTTAGACCCCTGTATCATTCAGGGCAGTCTCTGATCGCTGGCTTCCTTTTGTGTAGCCTAAGGCTGCTCACAATTTAAGTATTTCTTGCTAACCCACTTTTTGACCAAGTGCAGGCGCCTTCAGAATGATGCTGAGTCCCTGGTCAACGATTGTGTAGCTAGTGGTCATGTACCCCCCCTCTTTGGCTTCCTCGTCGCTATTAAGGTGCTTTTTCCCTCCATCCTGACGTCCTGAGCCTGTTGTCACTGTTCGTTTTGGGGTTTGCTTGTCAAAAGCGGGGACTTTCGACCACGTCTTGCGATATGTGTAGTCTGTTTGCAGTTTTTGGAAGGGGGGACATACAGTCACAGGATATCAAGGTGTCACTCGATATTTCAACCCGAATTGCATTCTTTGTTCTTTCAAGCATAGCTACGAGGCCCACATTGTTGAGTACACAATCCAACCCATCAAAGCCCCTTGACCCGTAGTTGCTTAACACCATGCTTGCCCGACACAAAGGATAGTTGCAGTAGGTCCTGCCTTCTTTCCAAATGCAAAATGCCAAATCACTCCGGTTTCCCTCACTGTGGTGTCTGCAATAAGAACTCCCTCAGATTCACGCAGGTCCAGTATCCTTGAATGGGCATTCAACTGCTTCTGCGGCAGTTCGCAATGGTGCTAATGGTTCAAAAGCTGGAAAAGGGGCAATCACTGACTTGGTGATGCGTTTTTGTCTCCAGGATACGATTCATGTGTCTGGGATGGAAACTAGAGCGGGCAGTCTACTGCCCCCTTCCTTGTTGGCTGGGGACGAAGCTCCTGTAAGCAAGCCGCTCAAACCGCCTGCTGTTACTGGGCTTTCCTGCAGTAAAGATACGGTCACCTGTGAGGTTGCTGGCTTTGCAGTCTTCTTTCAGTCTGCGGGGGCCTCTCTATTGCAATCTTCTCCGACTTTGTCCCGGGCACACAATTTCTGATTGGTGCGTCTGCAAGAGGATGACGTCAGCTGGTAAGCCTGTCGCTGTAAGCAAGAGCAAATTGGCCAACTGTGACAAAGTCTCCTGATCCGCACTGTGACTATTACCTGATCCTCAGAAAGAGGATCTCACAAGAACAGAGCCCGAAAAGCAGTAGAGTTGCCCTTTCTACCCTGCTCACGAATATTTCGACATGACTTCTGGAAACACATGTTTGTCAGGATCACTGCTTTGTACCCGCCTGATAAACTTAGAAACTGCATGCAATCCTGTCAAACTCTCCTGTCTTTGCAGGTCGTGACGGATCTGAAGGCAGCTGGCGCGCTCATTCTGGTAAGAGGGCGGAGTGATTCGCCTCAGTCTTGCAAGGGCTCGGCATGGAACCAGCACGACTTTACTGACTGGCTGGAACTAATTGAAGCCCTTGTCAGAGGTTTTTCGCCAAAATGATGCTCCCTGTGAAGCCGCAGGGGAGGGCAGTCAGAGTCCAGCCAAATACCTTGAATGTTCAGATGCTTGAAGGAATCTTGAAGCTGCTTTGCGCGCAGATTTATTTCGCTCTGCTGTGTTGTTGGAATTACTTTTTTGAGCATCAACTTAAACATTTACCACTTGCTAGTGTCTGCATTTGTCCAGGGCAAGGCTGCGACGTCCGAGTTCGCCCACTTTGAGCCGGCAGCCACTCGGAACCCCGTCGCGCCGGTGAGCCTCGTCCTCGACTCCACAGAAAAAATTCTGGAAAAGAAAGCTCAAAATATGAAAATCATGAAGCATGGGCATACTAAGGGTCTTGATGAGAGCACGTGAGCCGCTCGAAGCATCGGAGCAACGCAGAGAGAGTGGCCATCCTATTTACAATCAGGACATGACCATGTCAACAATCCTTACCTTAGACGACTAGATCGGTAGTGATACAGACCGTCATTTTCGTGCAGTTCGCTTGTGCACCGCCCATCGTAGAATTGCATCAGTCAGAGTCTGCCGCAATTCGTCCTTCGGTATCCCGAGTTCCCGCCAACTTCGTTCGTGAGCGCCGCGGAAGCGTACATCTCCGAGCATCGTATGCACAACAAGCGAGAAGATGGGCGTCAACCTTCGTGTTCAAATCAAGAAATTTACAAACGCATCAATCGTTAAGACACCTTTACAAACCGCAAAAGGACGAAGACGTTCCCTGGATTGTTTACAGGGCCATACTCCGGGGGGTTCCAGCAGCGGACCTGCGGCGGCGGTCGCGGCCGGCCTGTGCGACATAGCCGTAGGCAAGCGTTCGTTACGAAAGCTCCGTCTTTTCCCACGCAGAACATTCACGAGGGAAGAACTAAACTCTAATCAAATCTCTCTGATCTATAAATTTAGTTTTCGAGGAAGGCACTAAACTTCAACCAAGTCAATCTGATCTATAATAATTTGAGAGTAGATTGTTCCCAGGCAGCCTAGCAAGACGTCCAAAAGGGGAAGGTCGTTCCAACATCTGCTCAAATTGATGAGTATTGGACCTTCGAGTGTCAACATTACGTCTTTCCATATTTTCAGTTGCTGACAGTCTAACACTGACCTTATTGACTCGAGTGAGTGATCAATCTTTGGAGCCCGGTTCTCTCTGGGCACTTAACAGAGGCGTTGAAAAGAATTGGCATAGCCGCCTGAAGCGTGGCACCGCAAACTTAATAAAAAACGCAGGTGATCTGCTCAGTCGAAACATACTGGCCTCTGGACACTTCTTTCCTGCATACGAACTGAAGCCCAGCGGAAGTATCTCAACTAATCAAGTACTCTCTCCTTCCAACAAAACAAAGCCAGGCAGGAGCTGACGTCATTCCGTGCCCGCGCCTCGCAGGCACCCAGACCATCGGCTCGATCTCGCGCCCGGCGGCGTACTGCGGCGTTGTGGGCTTCAAGCCGTCCAAAGGCCGGATATCCATCAAAGGAATCATTCCCGTAAGCCCACTCTGTACCGTGTTTCAGAGCTCTTTCCGTCCAGGGCCCAGCTCTTTACAGGTCCCAGGTTGGGGGCCCGCCGAAAGGGATCAGATGTTGCAGCACGGAACTGCAGTGCATTAAGTGAGACTTTCATGGGTTTTGGACGAAGTAGCGGACTTCGTTCCGGCCGTTTTGCGAGATAGTGAGACTCCGGGTTGAGAACGAACCCATGACCCTTTATGTTTCGGGGACCCAGAATTTGTCGATCTTCCAAAAGCATCGCACCGAGAGATTCCATCCCTCCAGTGCAGCCCTTCCATCGACCAGGTCGGCTTCTTCACCCGCCACGTGGCGCCCCTCCGGGCGGTGTGTTCTGCAACAGTGGCGAACTGGGAGCCCACAGTCCGACTTGGATGGTCGCCGACCGATACCGTCGGAAGCCTCGAACCGGTCATCTCTGAAGACCCGCAAGCAGACTTTCACGAGACAATCAGGTCTAAGGAGACTCCGCTTAATGCGGCCGGGGAAAGAGCGCGGGTTAAGAGGCTTGGCGTACCAGACGGGCCGTTTTTGCGGGGCTGCGAAGGCGCGGCTCTGGCGGATTTTGAGAAGACGCTGGGAGCACTGGCGAGACACGGGTGGGTTGCAATGGAGAATTTGGAGATCCGTTTGATTGAAGTTAGTCGAAGCGTCTTCATCAGAACTGGATGCGGGGGTCGCGATGTGATGATGTGGCTGCCGGAGTTTTGCTCTGACTACGGAGCATTGCAACGGCTCACGAGAACCTTCTCTTGCGGGAGCGATCGGGTGCCGTTGTATTCTGTTCAGTCAGACGTTGCTTGTCCGCCTTGCTTTTCTGCGTCTCCTGCAACCTGTCCATACGAATAGTGGAAATTCTGCGAGAGCGAACAAAGCGACTATAGTCTGCTGGAGTCGCTTGTCGCTTTGGCGAAGTCAACACAGGCGATCGATGTTTCCTTCAAGGTTACCGAGGACTTCAGGTAAAAGGCTCAAGAGAACAAGAATTGGCAATCTTCAAGACTCTCTCGTGCGAACGTCACTCCTCGCGCCTCACGGTGACTTCATTTTCTTCTAGGTTTGAGATTGTAAGAGTGCCCGCTTTGGAAGACATCGCCGACATTGACAGGTAAGCAGTCCCTTGGCGTCTTGGTTGCAGCTGTATGTGTTTCGGCCTTGAGCAGTAAAATTTCCTCGATTTTGACACGCACAGCGTTGCAATTCTCCTACCTACTTGTCTCTTCCTTTCCTGGGACCTCGAAAAGATGACCTTGGGCCGAGTCCTTGCAACCCAGTGCCTCGCTCTATTCACATCTGTCTGGAAAATAATGTCGCCCTCTACTTACTTTACTCTGGTCCCATCCGCTTCTTCGCCGGGGTTTATTAGCTAGGATTCTGGGCCCTAGAACCTTACAGAATCAAGTTTTCAGACCCATAAGGATCTCCTGTCTACAACCTTTGTGCCTTTGAGATTCAGTGCTTCAAATTCTTGCAAGTCGAGGGGCTGACGAGCTGCTTATTTTGTGCAGAGCCCATCGGACGCTCGAGGCGTTTGAAATTGCGGATCTTCATCGAGAGTGGTTCCGAGACTACGCTGCGCGGTACCGACCAAAGGTGTGAACCTTCCAATTTGGACGCAAAGCTGCCCTCAGTTAAAACAGTAAATCTGTCGGCCTCTCTTTGAAATGAAGTATTTTCCCTTGTTGCCAGCAACCAGGCAAGCGAGGAATTCTGTTTTCCTTGAGTTCTGCTTCTCAACGCGATTTCCGGAATCCTTACTGTACACCAATTCGCAGGATTGGTTTCCATCAATTCTCAACTATCAAAGCCGGCGTTGAGCCTCGACAAAGAAACTTCAAAGTCAAATGAACACGATGAGAGGGGCGCCATTTAAGTCGTTCGAATCGAACAAGGGGCCAGAACTGAATCATTCCCGGCCGCTCGCGGCTTACATAGATTGCCACCGTGTCTCTTCTAGCGGAAGAGAGCGCCAAGCTTGAGCAGGGGCATCCGTCATTGTGCGCTATCCGACTCGACTTCGACATCGGTCTCGCGGTCTCATCCATGTTGGGGGCGCGACTCGGCTGACTCGCTTCTCTAGTTGCTCATGCAGACTGTCGAGCTGATCATTCAAGGGCAGAACGTGGCCCCGATAGAAGCTGAACGGGGTCGCCAATCCACACTAGAACTGCGACACAGACTGGAAAGTCTCATGGCGCAACACCGGTTGGACGGCTGGATTGCCCCGGCTGCGACGGGGCCCCCGCCTTTTGGGCTCGGTGAGCGGACTCCGGAACTCGATCTTTAGAAACACTTTGGTTGTGCGACATGGGCTTCTGTATGCGGCTGGACGACTTGTAGCTTCTGCTACTTTTCAACGTCTGACGCTGCTTCCGTCGTAAAGCTTTTTGGTTCAAAATGAGTCTGCGAAGGGCGGTCGTGTAAGCGCGCCTACTTCGAGTGGAGGAAGCCTGTTCTGCCGAAGGAGCCGCCCAGTAAGAACGAGATCAGCGTTTGAAACGGAACGCGCGGAATGATTCCGTACAGCCATCCTGCGGAACCTTCTTTCCCCACATCAATAGGACACACACGGTCCTTCGTACGCCTTTTTGTCCTTTCCTTGGTCTGCTTTGCTTAACCTGGCAAAGTGTCTGATATTATCTTTGGGCGCCCCTTCGACCCCCCAGTCTACAAATTGGTCGAATAGTCGCACTTACCGATCCATTCTCCCGAAGCCACCTGTCAAACGACGGTATTTCTCTCGCTCGTTTTCTTAGGTTCTACCGGTGACCCCCGGATGTCCGTCCCCTGGTCGCACTCGGGCCTCCCTACAGTTACTCTCTGCACTGGGCACATAACCGGGGCTTCCTCCCAAGTTCTTCCGCTGGCTGTTACAGTAGCCGGACACTGGGGAGCGGATGAGGCCTTGCTTTGTCTAGGAGAAGACCTCGAAGCAGCGGTCGGGGAAAAGCACTGGCCTCTAGATCCGCCAGGTTGAGGACTTTCGTACAGACCCAGAGAGAAGCGGGAACAAATTAAGTACTGGCCAGCTTCGAAGACGAAACTACCTTGATGCCAGCTGGTTGAAGCTAGTGGGCTTTACGGACAAGCGGAAGGTTCCACCGTCGAATATAGCCGGCTACTTGAAGGGAGGCGATGAATCAGGCTCGACTTGTAAACAGCGTTGCCGTTCGACGGTTTTGGCTGTCAATCTAAGTTGCTGATAGTCATGAGAAAGCCTTATTCATGCCAGATGCTGTGGGCGCGGTGATGTTTAGCAGAGCCATGATGCAAGCTCCGAGCTGCAAGTCTACATGCGCATGCATTAACCGTTCTGTTGGGCTACTTGCTTGAACAGTGCATCGTGCATTAACAAGATCTAGAATTCTAAGCGACGCAAGCTATGGTCCATTCGTTTCAACGCATGCAGTGGCTGGTAAGAGTGCCAGGGCAGAGATCAACAAACTGAATGACGTGGATCGAGTAACCGTCGCAAGGGCGGCCTGCAGGACTGCGGCCGGGGCGGCTTGCACGTACAAATCCCATGAGCTATACTGCATATGTGCCATGGCAGGTTAACATAAGCATACCGACATCTAGGGCTCCCGGTCCGTTTATTTGCGCGCCCGCCCCAGCCGCTGCAGCTAGTTATAAGGCCCGCGGCGGCGCTGCCATGCAGATGGCTATACCTATGATCCGCTCGACCGTCGTGTTCGATTCGGCATGCCCATTCCAAACTTAAGATGCTCAATGCAATCAGTGGAAGCTCAGAGAAGCCGCCTACACGTTGGCAGACATGCAAACAGCTCGCCAGTACGAGAAAAATTGGAGGATAAATGATACAGCATTAACAAACTAAATCAAGTGAATATGCTTATCCAGTTAAGGGAGCCTTCCAATGGAGCATGTGCCACGCAGCGCGCTTGCACCTTATTGGCGTACGTCGCGGGCGAATCAGTCGCTTTCGCTTCGATATCGGGATCGCCGGCCATCTCTCCCAAATCCAATGACGCTGTCTTCAAATGATGGCCTCCCACCCAGTAAAACTAGGATGCTCGATCAAAGGCGAGGGGTCCAGCTATCTCTCACCATATATGTACACTTGACCTCTATTTGATGTTTGCCAATCTATCTTTCACGAGTAGTATCACCCGTTTCGCTGCAAGCAGGTGCCGTCTATCCGGCAGCTTTGCGTGACTCAGCCGGCGACTCTCCATTGGAAAACCTTCTTTGTCTCTATGGAGCAATGGGCTCCGGACCAGAAGAAGTTCGTCTCGAATGGAGTAGGGAAGCTATATACAATGCCAATTAAAAATCATCAAGCTGTCACGTGTCAGTGCCCGTTGCCGTTCTTGCTGAGCTGACTCAGCAGGTATAAGCTGCCAGCGCAAAGGAGCACTGAAGTGGCAACGCACACGAGGTCCACGCCATTTCGAATGGGCACCTTTTTGGACTTTTCAAACATGCCCACCAACAGTATCATGACGATCACGTGGCCCAGCTTCTCTTTCAGCGCATCCAGGCCGTTGATCTGCAGCCACTTGGGGCGCTCCTGCGAACGGAGCGAACGGACTCTGTTGAGCGCAAACAGTGAGCGGAAAGTCGTGAACTGATAGACCATGGGACTTGACAGCGAAAAATGACGTTCTGGAGTTGACGGAACCTGGGAGAAGGACTTGGGAAGGGGCTGTAGGGTGAAAGGACAACCCAGGGGGTATGACCATGTCAAGGTTGGTTGAGGACATTGCATATGCAAATGCGAATGGAGATGAAAAAGCAGGAAACATGTGCGAGAGTCTACTTCAACTTGACCAGTGAAGTTCTGCTGGCCGCTTTCACAGAGTCAAAGAGAACCCCGAGCTTGAAACTAGACGCTGCGGCCTTCGTCCTTTTGCAGATGCAGAGTAACGACAATCCTGTGTGCTAGGACGGTCCATCCGTGTAAATAGAGCACAAAGGGGCGGTAGCATTTGAGATGCAGTGAAAAAGTGTTTTATCTTGATCAGGAAGATCAATTGAAAAGTAGCGGCCGAGAGAAATGCTTGGACGGTTAATGGTCAAGTTTAGCGGCGACCGTGAGGCTCACCCTCAAGCGAAATAGTCCAAACAGGTTGGATTTGCAGCCTACGACCGAATCAGTAGTCGCTACGGCCTCCAATTCATTCACGAACAATTCGTACAACCTGCAAAACAAGGCAAACATGTACGGTTTGCCACTTTCCTCCCTTCAGCGGCTGCGGTTAGGTAGATGAGGCGCAGTTCCCTCTCAATAACGATCCAATTTAAAGCCGCAGATTTGACAGTTGGACGGCATCTCAGCAATGATCGATCGATTTTGAAGTTCTAGCGGAGACTCTCATCCCAATTCCACACATTCAGCAAGTCGAAACGCTCGCTCATATTCACGCGAAGGAGAGCCATATCCAGATTGAAGAGCTGGGGGTCCACGGGACAGGTGAGAAATGAGAACACTGCACCAACGTTATAATAGACTGAGTTGAAATTTGGAATGGGGCGACTCACCCCATGCCAAAGATGAGCATCACGGTCGCCACAAGATAGGTGTCTGCACCAAAGCGAGTGTGCGGAGAAATTGTGGATTTTGGGAGCAGGACATGGAAATCAGGGACTTGAAGCGGAGCCTCGAGAGTTGACGTTTGAAAGCAAGGCACAAGCTGAGTGTCTGTACAAAATGAAAACTGCGGGCAAAGTTAGAAGTTTGGAAGCAGCGGTTCCGAACCAAGATGATTGAACAACCTGGGCCAAATGCTTCAGATGCTTATTACGAAGGCTCGTTGTTAAGCAAAGTCCTTGAGGTGCAGCGTTCCAAGCTGTGCACTAAAGAAGTCAGACTTTGCGGCCAGCTTGAGATAGGATTACAAGAGAAGCAAAATCAAGGCGCCTTGCCGGCAGGGAGGATGATTTCAAGATTCAGATACTCAGAGCCAGACGAAAGTCAGCCACTCAGAATGGGTTTGATTTTGCCGCCAGCTTGGGTGCATACAATTGGGTGTCCGCAAATGAATCATGTTCCTTTTGCAAGCTGCGCGCAGATAAGAAACTTGTCTGCACCAGACCCACACTTTGAGAAAAGATAACAAGGGGGAAGAAGAGATATGAAGACAGTTCACCTAGGGCTTCGATCAGTTTGAGGACGACCTTATAAGAGTTGAGGCCGTGCGTGACGTCAAAGGCTGCGGCAATGATTGCCTTGTAGACATAAAAGCAGCCCTGCAAATCGATTAGGTCACCCTGTGAGCACAGATCTAGGAAAATGTATGCGCACCAACGTCTGTTTGGTCGGAGAGGCTGTTGATATGTACGCACACAGGGAAAGGCCCACAGCTCAGTTGCGAAAAAGCTGCCGGCTTGCTGCGCTTTGCTTGTTGCCCCTCATGATGGAAGGCAGCTTCTGTGGAATGTTATGATAATACGAGACCAGCGGTGAAAATATCAGTAGCGATGGTCAAACTTTCGACAAGAATGTGAATTGTATCGAATTCCTAGATCAAAAGTCTCTTTGAATTCTGCTCTGATGTCCTGGACGTTCAGAGATTAAAGGTACGGTAGCAAGATCGCACTTGGCTCACCTTCACAAAGCACAGGAATGAGCCGATCAATGAGCCGACTACCCCCATCAGAGCGAAGAACCGGCAGTCAAATATCACCTGCAAAGATGTAAGTCGATCAGAGCAATGTCGAGTATCCAGTTGACAAATAAAGTCAGGTTGTTGTCGGTGGGATACAAGGACCTCGCAGATAAAGGCTTAAGATTGGTAGAGTAGATTATGAGTTAAGCAGGACGAAGCCACATGTGAAGATGGAGCAAGTGGTCTTCCGGAAACAACTACGTTTCTTATCAATTCCAAGCTGAAGCGCCTTGGTACACGCACAAGATCTCCCTCCTTCTTGAACAAGGTTTCTCTCGTAATGTATAATGGTACTTCTTGAACTTGAAAAGCTTCAGCATATCAGCCCCCGCAAGCAGCACCACTGGCGTGTAATGCTGGGGGCGGCAGCTTTGAAGTGTCAAGTCTAATGGCAGTCTTTACTGTTAGAAAGATCCCCTGATCTCAGGTTTGCCAGAACTTGAAAGTGGGGGAGGTCAGGATGATGTAGTTCACCCTCTCAATGGTGCTCTCCACTTTCTTCAGCCTCTTCACATGTCGCTTCCTCCTAGTCCACTCGCCGTCTGATGCATCTGCCTCCTCCAATGTGATGGGGTAATCTTCAGACGCCCCGTCGGGCATCATCACATCAATTGCGGCAACACCATCTGAGGAGCACCGGGCCATGCCTAGTTTCTGTCTGCTGGTGTTACCGGACACATTTCTACTCTTTGCGTCATTCGAGTGCTTTCCTTGAAAGGGTTTTGATCGCAATGTGCAAGCAAAAGCTAAACTTTGGTGTTGGCGGCCAAGTGGCGCTTTGCAAAGATTCGATCTGCTCATCAACAATCTGTTCCTCGGCGCTTGCTTCGCCGCACACGGTGCATTGCTTCTCAATTGTGATGCGTCGGTTGATATGTTGGTGGTGCAGAAAGTCCTGACCTTTTGACATCTTGAAAGTACTCTGGACCCCTCCATTCAGTACTATTGCTTGATCTGTGCTCACGAGTTCCTCACACGTTCGTTGAGGGTTCGGAGTGGGCAATGTAAGACCAAATGCGAGTGATGTCTGCTTTCACTAACTACTGCCACTGGCAAGATCTTTTTACCAAACCCGCCCTCTAGCTGCCTGGGGCAAACTTAATCTGCAACCCTTTGAACTTGTTTGTTTGCTTCCTCCTCCCTTGTCAGGTTATTAGTTGGCAGCGGTGATTGTGCACCAATGCTCGGGGCCATGCTTGCTGCACAACACGACACAGCCGCTGCGGCCCTCAATCAACTCTTTGCTTGACTTCAGCCAGGCCGGGGAAGGACAGCGTTACATCCGGTGAAAGCAGTACATGGGGCGCGGCGCCGTCGATCCCCTCAATCGTGGTGTGAAACGCGAAGCTGGACTCGAGATGTCGGCAGCCGAGTCAGAGAAGATCGAAAGCTACGAATCTGTACCCGACACGTGTTATACAAACAGTACCCATGGGCCATGGTGGATATCACGTAAGGCTTTTCGACCGTCGATCACACAAAGAATGTTCATCGACGGCTGCAAAGGATTGACAGTTTTCAAAATCTGAGGGTACAGTTTGAAAGCCACATTGAGGTACCTAGGTAGGTACCTACCGCATCCCTTCAACCCAGTCACAGTCACTATCCCCGTCACTCCCGTGAAGCCGGAGCGCAGCAGCAAAGCGCCCGGCCTGCCGCCTTCCTTCTTTGCAGCTCCTTCTTCCTGGACACCTGCCATTCAGCATCTCAAGGTGAGCAGCTTTACTCTTGAAAGAAATTTTCCTTCTTGTGACCTCGAGTTGATTTCTTTGCAAGTTGAGTCTGGCGACGAGTAGGTGACGACGTTGACGACCTCAGCACTTCTTGAAAGATCTGGGCATCATTCTTGGGCGTGCTAGTACGTCTGTTTTGGCCTGTGCATGCAGGAGCTGTCCTTGGATACACTTCTCTGAGCAGAGATCTCAGGTTTTGGTAATTGAACCAGCTTTGCTATCGTTTGACTCATTATCTCTGATCCTGACCTGCCCCCTTCTTCGTGCAGATCGGTCAAGTGCCAACTTGTTGTCGCTAGGTAAGAAGCCAATCGTTGACCAGCGCAGTCTGAAGTAACCCCCTGATGTCAGCTCTTTGGTTCCGCTGAGGGGTTTGCAAGGGAGGTCTTAGACTCCCTCGTCCGGCCAATGGAAGAAACCACTCCAATGTCGCGGTCAGCTGGGGTCCGCAGAGGGCCAGATGGGAGACCTGCCCGGGTAGAAAGCGAAAGTCAGTCCTGGGCTGACATTGAGGCATCCGAGCCTGACACCTGGCAGATCTCAAGTGGCGGCGTGGGGCGCGAATCAGGCGGGCAAAGAGTAAGGCAGGGCAGAAACCCTTCTGATCATGGAAGGAGCGTGAGGGCGGCTCCTGTGAAGAGCCTGCAGGAATTGCGTGGCGCTCTGGTGGCAGAGACAGAGGCGCTGCAGACGGGCAGGGCGCAAGATGGGCCATCAGGTGCGACATGTCTTTTTGCGGACCTCACGATCCACTACATTTCTTGCTTGCATCTACCTTTCTGAGAGAAGGTTTTAAAGCCACCGTGAAATGTTGGTTCTGATGGGCCAAAGGCACTTTCAAATCAAGTGCGTCGGCAATCCCCAGAACTGCCTCTTACCTATAACCTGGCAATGTGACGGTTTGACTTTTAGAACTCTTATCGAAAAGCATTTGTCTTCGGAAATATTGTGCGGCCCCTTGATTCTTGGTTTGCTTGATTGCAGTGCAAAACTTGGACAGCAGTCTCCTGGTCTTGTCGGGCGAGTTGGACAGCCTGGTCAGCTTTGGCGACGTGCGCGCATACCTGGGCCCAGAGGCGGGCCAGTGCAGCATCCGCAGAAACGGCCAAGAATGTGAGCCATGAGGCTGCATTTTGACAGCTGTCACTCTGGCAAACCATGCTTTTTATTACGTCCCCAATGATGCACCTTGGAAGCGGACTTGTTTATCAACTGATGCATCGGTCTTTGAAAGGTTATCATTAACGGACCCTGGAAACATCGCCATTTAAAGTGCCTCTTCGTACCAGCTTCGATGAGACTGGTCGCAGGAGGATGCAGTACACATGATCGAAGTTTGGACAGCATTGAATTTGAGCTGGACTAGATTCCTTAAGATATGTATCAAACTGTTTCCGTTCTTTTCGTCGCTCAAACTTGCTCTCTTGTTCTGCAGTTTCGCTCCAGTTCTCTACACCAGAGTCAGCCCGTCGCTGCCTTGACAGTATTGCAGCAGAGGACCCTGCAAGATTGTCCCGACCAGGTATGCTCGCTTCTGAGGTTGAAAGCAAGAGATGATCTGGGCAAATGGAAAGGCAGGCAGCCTGACAGCTGTCAATCACGTTGTGGCACAGCTGTCATTGAAAACAACAGCTGTTATGGTGGCTGGAAACCGTCATGAAAGACAACCATGATTGTTGCAGAGACAGGACACGTGTAACAGGAAGAGATGAAGCCAAAAGAATGGATGCGCTTCCCCTCAGCTTTTGTGTATGTCAGCAGTTTTCAGCTGCCTTTCTGGAAGAATCCATAGCGTAATCAGAAATGTAAGTGGACATGGTGCTGAGCAGAAGCCAGCTGTCTGCTTCTTGCCTCACATAGGGAGTCATTTAGTTTTGGATTTTCCGGGCACATTCTCATCAACAAATAACACCTACATCAATCCAGGTGCTTCTATCGTGGGGAAGCCTCTCATCAAAGGGGCAAGACAGCGCAGAGTGTTCGTCCACATGCGATCGGGCACAGTAGCTTCAGAGCTTCCAACGCCCTTTTCCCTCCAACACTCTGTCCCCGTCAAAGTAGGGTCACGAGAGGCAGATACCAAGTCGATTCCAAAGACCAGCTTAGAAAAGAATAAGCCTGCGCCTATCTTAGAGAAGGGTTTACTGGGTCCTGCACCCATAGACACAAAGCCGAGCGCACCCTCAAAGCAACAAATGCACGCAGAACCGCACGTCGAGCCCTCCTTAGAAACGCTGCCCTCCGACCCGTTCAGTCAGGAGACTTTATCACAAGCAAGGGTCGGAGGCACAAGAACAGAAAGCTCAAAGGTAGAAAGCATAGGTGGGATTGCGACAGATCGCCAGGGGGGCGGTCAAGGTGACGAGCTGCACGAGCTGTTGGTGCAAGAGACGCTGCGGCTGCTGAGCGAGAAGGCGCGGCTGCAAAAAGAGGCGCAAGAGAAGGGCCGCATGGTGGACCGCCTGGAGCGCCACGTGGAGCTGCTGCAACGGGAGCTGGATGCAATGCACTCGCGGTGAGGGGAGGGTGTTTAACAACACTGATTGATAGGGAGTAGAGTGCAGATGATGGTCATATGGATTGGGTTCGAGGATTCAGTGTCAAACTGTTGTGGATCCCGCTGTGGTGTCGCAAAGAAAGGGGTGTTCTGTCAAAGTTCTGCATAGCAAAGATGTCCTGATCAATGACTTTTTGACAGCTGTGGCAGTACTTGAATGCATTCTGAGGAGACATGCGGTACGTATTTCAAACAACTAATTCTCGAAGGTACCCTAGAGAAGAAAGCGAGATTTAAGAATAGGCTCTGACAAGCCTAATACGGGCTTGACGTAACACTGACAGAGTCCAACGCAATTTGGATCTTTGTCCGAGGGCAATTTTGCAAGACCTGGAGGTTTCCCCTCCCTGGACTTTCGCGACTGCTTCTCTGAAAACCCTTCAAACTAAGAAGAGCGCATCTCGTCGCAGGCTGCTGATGTCCGAATCCGTGGTCCCCGTTGTTGCGGATTGTCCCGAAACAGCGGACGCTCCTTCGATGTCTGCAAAGAGCAAGTCCTCCGAGGAAGCGAGCAAGAAGCGGAAGAAGAGCGGCCCAGCAACCTCGCCTTCAGGGCCTATTCCCACCCTCGAAACTGTGACTACCATTGATCCCACGGGTTGGGGTGTAAATAAGCTCACTGAGGTAGAGCAGATGGACGTGGGGCCGACCAGTTGGGGGAGCGAGTCTGCCAGCCCAGCGACCCCCCTGGATTGGAACGATGGGATCACAAGCAAGGCGGGGGGTTTTCACATCAGCCCGAGCGAAGAAAGCGGCCCCAGTGGGCGGTCCAGTAGGAATAGGCACCGGAGGGGGGAGAAGCAGCTGTGGGGTGTGGCAAAAGGCAGAGGCCAGGGGAGCAAACGAGTGGAGGCACCCCCCCAGGAGCGTGGGTGGGAGGAGGGGGCGTCGGGGTCGAGCGAGGCGACCGACCCGAGACTGAGCCACAGTTCCAGCGTTAAGGGATTCGGGGAGGAAAACATGACCAGTGAGTAGCGCATCTTGAGACTGCCTTGAAATCTGTGAACCGGAAACATTTTCATGTTGCCACCAGGGCTAGGGTTGAACGTTTTATTGGATGCAACTTTGACGTTCTACAATGAATGGGCAAGTATATCTACGAAGGCCTGTTCAAAGTCCATTTGGGAAGTCGTGGGTCCTGCACCTGCTTCAGCCCCCCTTTGTTTGCTTGCTAGAAGAAACAGTTCCTCTGTAAACATTTCTGCGGCCTCAAAACGAAAGTAACAGGCGCTTCCCTATTTTCTGTGGTGCAGCTTTTCAAAAAGGGGGGCTCATCAAGCCCCCCAAACGAGGCCCCCCGCAGGCCGGCCTTCAGTGGGACGTTCGAAGCAGCACCAGCAGCGTTGGTGACGGGGGGCTGTCGACCCCCCCTCTGCAGGTACAGCTCTTGAACCTCGTGTGACTGGTGCTGTTTCAAAACCCTGTGGGATCTGTCAGAGTGAAAACTTATTCTCTGCGGTTTTGTCAGCCTTTTTGTGAGGGCTTTCCATGCTTCAGCCCTGTCACACTCCTTTGGCTTCCCAGTGACCTTTGTTGCTGTACTTGAACGAATGCTAAAAGAGAAGGTTTGAAAGAAAGGCGCAAAGAAAATGGTAAACAGCAGGATGGCGAATGGGAGTGGCCAACTACTCCCGGGAAACAAGCGTCCCCCGGGCCAGGAAGACGGGTGTCCCCGAGGACGATCGTACCTGGAAAAGGCGCCCGGTTGGACTCGAACCGGGGCAGAGAAGCCCCGGAACCTGGTACCGGACTGCTGCCGGTACCAACCGGGTGGGGCGAGAACAGCGTCGCAGTTGACGAAGTGACGAGGCATTTTGAGGCCGGGGAGAATGCTGGGGTCGGGGGGAAATCTCCCAAGGACGGGAGGAGAGGTCGGGAGACAGGCGGTCGTGCCCGGAAGAAGGCAGCCGGGCAGCAGAGGGAGGGTGACTATGCGGGGGCGCCCCGAGAAAGAGAGGCACCGGACGGCAAGTGGCCCAGAGGTCTGGTCACCTGATGAGGTGTCGCCGCAATTGGAGGCTTCTTGGGGACGGCGGATGGGAATTCTAGCGGTAGCTTGCTTTGAGCTGTCGTTGGTGGGAGGGGTGGTACTAGTGGAGCAGCAATCGACATTTGTTCGCTTTTCTTGTATTCTCTTATGTTCCTGTAGACGAAAGGTGACCATTTTTTGCCATAATGTCAAGCTTGTAGAGGATTTGGGAACGTGAAGATCCATACGGCCAGCACCGCTTGCGGTTTAGGCTTTGCGGTCCTATTAGAGCAGGCAAATGAGGCAACCTACGTGGCGCTTTGCTTTTGTTGAGCCCCAGCATGCGTTATACCTTATAACATTGAGCGGGGTGTTGAATGATACTCCCAAAAAATGGACTCCTAAAGCAGATTTCTGGCAACATAGACGTGGTCAAGAGTTAGGCTTATGTAGTGATTCTCATCAGTGTAAAGCAAAAGTTTTTCTCTCTCTCCATATTAAAATCTGCACTTGGCAAGCAATAAAAAGAGATTTGTGTTTTCTGTGCTTCACATGGCCGGTATGATAGCTTTATGCTTCCGACATATGGCCGGTAAACGCACATAACATGTGGTCCGAGTCGAATGCATAGAACTTCTCCGGCATCTTGTCACTTCGCACCCAAGATGTTGCACGCGGCCAGTCTGCGATTAATTAGGTGCGAGTATCACGGAAATCAACGGTAAACCATGCTTCACGCCTTTGTGGGAAGTATATCGAACACGATCCGTCGAAAGAAACATGTCGGGTGCGATATCGGTCAAGGGCCCCGAGCCTAGCTTTACATGTACTGCATGGATAAGCAGTTGTGTTCACTGGAGTTTATTCCGGCCTCAGTTTGGATCATCAGCACGCATATGCAAAGCGCGCGTCCGACCCCAATGCACGGGTGTGCGTGTGCATCGTGGCATCATTCAGTTTGGACATGCGCGCGCAACTTACGCAAGACAGTGGTACGTCAACGTATGATACGGAACGTTCGTGTGGTGCAGCTAGGGCAATGGCAGAAACCTGCTTGATCGGCATGAACAACACAATCGATTCATCCAACGATCCAAATGATCCTTGAACTCGTACAGCGGAGTGAGCTAATGCGCGTGTTCGAAGTTGACTGCCTTGAGCAACAATTTCAATCGGAAACCATATGTTTTCTTCGTTTTCTTCTTTGACGTATTGAGCTCCTCGACTTGGGAGCTTTGCACCTGCTTGCCCAACAAAAAACCGGCAATGACCCTAGCTTAAGCATTGAATTGTGAAACACATGCAGCTTCGACCCCATGGGTTCATATCTGCAGGTCTTTAGTGTCTGTACCAAGAACTTGAAGCGTAACTCAAATAGCTGTTGGTTACTACCGTATTCCAGAATTGCTTCCTTCCTTACACATGCTGAGTCCTGTTCGTCTTGAAACGTATAAATACTCGAAACTATAGTCTGTCAAGCAAGGAGTCGCACACTGTAGCAGCGCCGCAGTAAACGCAACTTGCATTTGCGAACTTTCAATATCCATCTTTGTCCTAAGCTGATATCACGAATATACAATTACCCACAAGCGAAGCTCCGCCTGTGGGTTCGAAGACCTTGACTGACGTCACAGATTCCATACGCTATGGCTACCGCCACAGTACTCGTCGCGTCCTAGCTCCCCCGTTCGACCGGTGCGTGTAACTCAAGCGGGCGGTGTGAATCCGCTCCCCGTGCGCTAGAGACAACAGCTTTCGTCTGGACGGGTTCTTATTGTGCTCCTCGCGCGCGTATTCCTGGAAGCAATTCACATCAGGGTCAACTCGGGTCTTCGTGACGCCACAACGTTTTTGATACTGGGACATACGGTTCTTGAAGAAAATACAATCGGCTTCCGAGAACTTCCAACACTGTTTTCAGGGGGCCCGAAATCTCTCGCCATTGTTTTCAGGAGGCGAGCGCTATACTTGTAGTCCACAGTCGTACAAAACCTTTTCAGTGTGTTAACCTTCTCTGGGGTTAGAGGTCTTGTCAGAGTCAGCTGGAACCAACAAAGATTTGAAAAAGAGGATGGCGCGTCTCGGTTGAAAGAACCGCTGTCCATTCCTTACCAGAAACTCGCTGTAGTAGCAGTCCGGGTCCGTCAGGCTGGGCGTGATATAATCCTCGACAATACCATCGACAAACTCCCGGTTGTTCTCGTCCGAGACAGCCATGCCCAGCCGCCGCTGGACCCCGCCCGGGGCAAACATCTGGCCCAGCACCTACAGAAGGTTTTTCAGTTCAGACATTTAGGGTCCGTTCAGGGAATCGCGAGTATCTGGTGTCCGCAGCCAGCCATGTTCAACCGCCGCTGGGCAAAACCTTGGTCCAGTAACCCACAGAGAACAGCAAGCAACGGCGGTCAGTAGAAGAAGCACCGGGGACGTGCACGGAGGGGCTCAATGAGGGCAAGCGAGGGGAAGATGGAATGCCGACTGCCTTTTGCTCCATTAGTCAACCGGCACCCGGGGAAGTTTGAGGAACCTAGCTGCTGATAGAATGCGGAGGGGGTAGATCGATCAGCAATCGCTCAAGCTGAGGATTTTATTACGAGGTCCCAGAAGAGGAGTGCCCGTCTTCTGAGACTCTGCTAACAAGACCTCAGCAGCGCAACTTTCTTGGTTACTTTGTCCTTCTTGTCTGCTCATCGAGTCAGTTTCCTAATGGAGTCAATTTCGTAACCGAGTCAGTTTCCTAATATCGAAACGCGAGAACGAAACGACCCCCTGCCCGGTAACTCACCCCGTGCACGTGGCGCGTCGCAGTCAGCCCCTTGACCTCCATGTTGATGAACTTCCCGAGCGGCTCCAGGTTGATCCGCTTCTCCTCCTCTGTAGTCAATTCGAGGTTCAGATTGCCGTCGACAATGATTGAGATGTTGCCCCACGTGGGAAGGCCCACGTGGCCGGGGGGCCGCGCCAGGTGGAGCTGCCCGTCGGGGCTCGTCCATCGCACGTCCGTCTCGTTCGACTGCAATTGGTCGAAGCGTTCTTCTTTGCGCCCAAACTTGCAGCAGCTTTCTCACTGAGATTTCCGCTTCTGAGTCTTGAAAATCTGTGCGAATCAGTGTTCATCCTGGCAGCCTGAGAGGTCACAGGTTCGTGCGGAGTAGCCAGTCGGCTCTGCCAGTCGGGACGATAGCTAAGCGAAAGCAAATGAAGCTGTAAAACAAAGTGACTGACCGAATGGATGCAACAGAAGCTAAGGTTGAAACTGCAAAAGCACTGGCCGCAGATGGGCTCAAAAGCCCATGCTTGTGGCTACTAATTCGATCGGACCCTTTCTACTCCGCAAGCCAGGAAGCTCCCTTGGGCTTACCGGCGACAGCTGCACACTCTTCCCATCATACTCGATCTCGTAGCAGTCCCCGTCCAAAAAGTCCTTGGACTGGTCGATGGACACCGTCAGCGTCCGGCGGACGCCCGTTTCGGACGCCCAGACTATGGCGATTGCGTCCATCCACGTGCCCGCGACGCCGCGCTCGTCGGGCGCCCCGCCCACGAAGCGCGCGTTCAACTGCGGCGCGGGGTTTGTAAGGGGTTTAGGACAGGGTTTAGAGGGGTTCAGGACAAGGTTTAGAGGCGCTCATGACAGGGTATAGAGCTTGGCGTTATGCATGCTCACGCGAGTCGCCTGCGAGTTGCTTGCTACCAAGAACGCGAGTTCGCCAGCCTGCCGTTGCTTATGCTCACGGCGCTTGCTCATTGCTTGCGACGCGTCGGGCAGGAGGAAGACTCTCAGCTCGAGATGCAGAGGCAAAAGATCCATGTACCAAAAATGCGCCAGTGTTCTTCCTCAAATCATGGTTCATCCCGGGCGTTGAAACGGCTGAGTTTCTGCAAACGGTCCACAAGGCGAGTGCGGCCTTTCCATACCAGGAACGATTGGCGTCATGCTGACGTCAGCCGCTGACGTGGGCTCACCGCGATGTGCAGGTCGGACGAGATGCAGAAGGTGCGGTCCGGCAGGCCCTGGAAGTCGAAGTCGATCGCCGCGGCCTCCGGTTCCCCGCTCTCCGTCGTGTAGTTAAGGTAACCCGCCGCGAAGTGGGGGTCCCCGCCCACCGTGCCGCCGACTGCGTGACGTCAGCGGGAAGTGGCGTCAGCGTGAGGCGACGTCAGCAGGACGGCTGCGGGCTGAGTCTGTAGCTTCGCGGCGTGTGAGTGCGGAGCGAATAGACGACGAGTTTATGGTGGAAAGAGAAGGGAATGTGGCAGCGAAAGGCAGAGCCAAAGTGTCCTTGGTTTTATCTCACTAAATTGCAGAAGTTCGATACGTCACACAACGTGCAGTCCGTTGCTGTAGCATCCGATCGGCCACTTAGAAGGCGCCTTCTTGTCCCGTCCAGTGTTGAGTTTCATTTAGGCCGTCTCTTGGTTTGGAAACGAACGGCTGCTCTCGCACTCGGCCAGATACAGACCCTGACTTCGTAGACTTCGAAGATGAGTCCGCCGGTGGATACTATTTCCGGCCGCGCACAGCAAAGTCTGCCTACCGTTGGACGCCGAAGTTGTGACGCAGGCACCGGCAGTGAAGTCCCAAAACTGCTGTATGAGGTACTGCTTGCCGCCGTTCCCTACCAGATTGTAACTGCACAATCCAACAGAAAGCACTTTTCCGTAACCCCGAATTTGATGAAATTTTGAATACCCTACCAATCAGGAAGTATATTTTCGGCGAAACTTCTATCCAGCCTTCAATTTTGACAAGTCGCGCAGGGAGTTTCCAGTCAACGGTATTAACAAATATGAGGAGACGTCAAACGGGATTGGCGTTTGAATCTGCTACTCGTATGCTCGAAGACGCCGGAGTCAGAAGGTTTCATATTCAGCACGTTGGACGAAGGAGTATCAACTTACTTGCCGCCCCCACTGGCAGATGGCGTCGTGGTGCCTGGAGGAAAGGAACGTGGTTTAGATGGCGCTACTTGAATTGAGCGTCACGCGTTGCAAAAGAATCTAAAGAGCGGGTCAGAGGAGTTCGATGTTTGCTGTCTCCGCAGTGCAGTCGCAAACTTGATACTGCTGTGACGCCCTCACCGAACAGGAAGTTGCACCGGTCCGCCGCCTCGCGCTGAGTAGCGTCGTCCCACCAGGCGTCGTATTGCGGGTCGGTGGCGGACTCTGCCAACTCGTGGGCGAAAATGTTGGCGGCCGCGTCGATGGGAGGATCGCCGTTGGGAGACCTGGCAACAGAAGTTGGTTACAGTTTGCAGGACTAGTTAGCCACCCTGGGACGGCTGGGGTTAGCGAGGGTTAAGAGTGGCAATATTATTAAGCAGGTGGAAATCGGGTCTCAGTTTCCAGTGGTGATAGCTGGGAGCTGACTACTACTGAAGCTTATTGATTCTGAGTTCGAAACATTCCTTGGAAACACGGTGCTCGTCGTAATCACCATGATGATTCCCTTACTGTCTTATCTTTTCCGTTTGCCTTCTTCCTCTCCTTTTCCTTTCGACCAGTTTGACTCCACGTACTGTGGCCCTTGTGTTGTGGCTGCTCTTTTTGGCTGTTGACCCTTTCATCGAGTCTCTTCTGCTTCGTGCTTGATATAAGCTTGTCCATTATCCTAGATAGTCTTTTCCTTCCCATCTCTTCACCCTCTCTTGTTGCAGCTTCCACGGAGTGCCGCCCTGGGTCCAGCGTTTCCTACCGTTGCCAACTCTAGTTGTTAATATCTCAAAACACTGAAGACAAGAGGCCATCAAAGCGCAGCATAAACTGAGATACTTCCGCCGATATTCCCGTTGAAAAACGAAACGAAGCTTCCGTTACGATTTAGAGTCCCTCGTTTCCTGTGAACCACGCCGCTGGACCTGACTTATATCTCATTCAAACCAACGACCAGGCACAAACTATAAACGGACGGTCCAGACACTCTCCTCAGTTGCCGTTCGCAAATCGCCACCGTCACGAGAGTGACGCCGCTGCCGTCAGCGGCTGAAGTCAGCCGGAACAAACAAGACAGAAACAAAGAGATAGTCCTACCCGTTCATATTCCCCCGCGGCCGGCAAGCCGGAGCGCCGACGCCCACAAAGCCGTAGTGAAGGGTCTGCCCGTTATATTTCTCAAAAGAATGCCACCCGCAGAATGTCACTCCGTAAGAGTTGCTGGAGCACTCTGACTCCGTCCCACAGGTTCCGTAGCCTACCTGGAGTTGTTTGGAAACAAGCGGAAGCTTAGGTTGAGCGAATTGGCTCAGCTTGACAGGAATTTTCAGCAGCCTCCCTATTACAAGACGGTGAATTTAACCGCAGGCGAGGTTGGTCGTGTCCGCTTCTGAAAGTGAGTCACGGTTGTTTGGGGTTTTCGGCTACAAGAGTGTTCGTTCGCATCCGGAGGGAACGATTACAGCGCAACCGTCAAGGCTATTTGCTTGATACATTGAGACAGTCCTATGGGGAAGGAGGATTGCCAGCCACCACTGACTCTCTGGCATCCAAGCCCCTTGGTTCTGCTTTAACCAGCTTAATCGCGATCGTTCGTGAGGGATATCAAATTTGAACCAGATGACAAAAGCAAAACCACTCTTCTTTTGGCCCCTGAAAGTATTGCGCAGCCTCCTTCTACATGCACCTGCTTCCATCAATTGTGCAGCGCAAGAAAGGTCTCAATCTTCCAGGGGACTCTACTCTGCGGATGGCTGGTGTGAATACGCACCACCGAGGTGCCTTGATTCCCCATGACCATGTACACTCCATTGGGATCAACTGGGAGCCCTCCCGCGGTGATCGCGTGGGTGACGACATCGAACATCGCGTTGCTGGTCGGAGTGATGACCAGGCTCGAGTTCTGCAACACACGGGCTGACGTCAGGGTTCCTTGACCTCCCAATGGATTGCTTCCGTTGGATGCGGACAACTCTAGTTCGTCGGATTTGAGCAACCAGAAGCAAAGGACAATATCTCGTAATGACGAGGCCAGATCGGGGCTTACTCAGCAAGCACATGAAGAGGGAAGCTCTGACGAGAAGCTTCGACCTCCGAAAAGCTTAGAAAGCTTCTTTGTCTAAGCTCATCTTTCTTCCGGTCGTTCCCGACAACAGAGATCAAACGGAAACTCTTCATACGAGGCCAAAGGCGGCAGGCGATACCTGAGACCCCGGAGAGTCTTCGTAATCGGCTCCCAGAGCCACAGTCGGGGAGACGTGGTTCTGGTTGCCGTCGTAGTAAGCATTGACGCTCGCCCACCACAATTGAGCTGCAGGAAAGGAACCAGCGACGTAAATAGCTGCTTGTATCGTCTTCTTTACGTTTACGCCTACGGGGATCAACCGCACGCTGGTTGCGTGCTGTTTGGAGTGTCAGAAACCGGATGGTCTTCTTTGAGGGCGCCTATGTGATCCGTCAGTAGTCATTCTGCGGCAGCACGCAAACGCGATCGAGCTCTCGTTCGCCCCTGATACGGAACGTAGGAAACTGCGAAGTGTTCTGAATTCTGATGCAAAGCTTGAAATTGCAGTTTTCAACCTCCATTCTGGTTTCAAGTGTGCCAGTCCGGATGGATCGGCTCGACTCACCAGTGTTGCCTGTGTTCGAGCTCGGCGAGAAAGAACTGACGAGCCCCTTGAAGATATTTTTCTGGGCTGCAGTGAACGCCGCCCCATACCAGATGAAATAGACAGTAAGTGGTTTGCTCAGAATAGGACCACCACTGCAGAAGGGACACGTGACACTTGGTCAGGAAGCAGCCGACAGCTGTTAACAGCGGGTCTGATTCAGAGGCGGGTTACCTGCCGGTTCACTACTGCACACCGGAACACCCTTTACGCCAAACTGCAGCTTCGCCTCAATACTCCCTGGCCGAATTGCACTATACCTCAATTCAATACGATGGAAGACGCTGGACTAATTTTTAAACCGAAGTTTAGGATGTTCTTGAAGTTAACACGTGCTGCCTGTTTACAAAGACAATGTCCGCAAATGGGTGGACTCTCTACCTTGCTGAGTTAAACCCCAAACTCGTCTCAGAAGGGGACAAAATTGAAAGGCTCACTGGTATGTGATACCCTTTGGAGTCGGAGGCCCAGTCAGAGCAGCAAAAGGCCGCAGCCTTGCGACGGGCAAGTCGCTGCTCCCGGGACCGACGACAGTATTTGGCTCCGAAATACCCCGGGGGCCTGCGGCAGCCGTCTGCAAAATCAAAGCAGTTCCAGGTCACCGGATGCAAATCCAGGTGAGATCCATGATAGTCTTGTTCTGTGTCGGTCTGAACGTTTCTTCTTGCCCCGATGCAGGTTGCTGAGTTTGGAGATGGGCGGCGAACGTTTGTTGGAATTCTTGTGAATAGAAGAGCTGCTCGAGAAGCTTGTGATGAGTGCGAGGGGTATATTGATCAGTTTACCCACAATTTGATCTCAACACGCTGCTGCTATCCAACTGCCGCATTACAGTGGCTTTCAAACAGGGCTAGGAATTGTGGGCTACAGGATAGAAAGATTCTCTTGTGAGACACGCCCTACTTGCGCATCGGCTATTTGCGGCAACCCGCCTCTTGTGCAAGGCCAAATCCCTGAACATGTTGACCATAAAAGAGAGCTCGTTTTAGTTACATGAGTGCGCAAACCCAGCTTGGACAACACTGGCACAGATGTCCCAAGGACGGTGAATGGTGGGCTGTCCAAACCAACCCTACTACAGTACTATGCCTGCGAACCAGACTTCCGTGTATGCTTCTTACCAGACACAACATCTGAATAAGAGAACAAAAGAATAAGCTATCTTTCTCCAGCATATCAAATCAGAAGGCTGAGGACGCAACAACGGGTCAGCTTGGCAGTTACGCTTGAAGTCAGGTTCTCTACCACTGTCCAGTGGTCATGGAAAGACCCGCCATATGGAGCGTGGCACAGCAAGCGTCCAACTTACCCAGCAAAGAGCAGCGAACACCAGGGCCTGCAGCAGGGCCGGCGCACTGCAGAGCTTCATCGCGCCGCTCCTTGCGGGTACCCAAGCTGAGTGCAACTTATGACATCATCGGTTCTGCTTACCCCGCTTCTGTTCCCACAGCTATTGCTGCCAACTTCAACAAGCTGGTCAGTCCTACAAGAACCTTTTCTTGCCCCCAATGAAGCAGATGCACGTCAGTCACAGTAACACCACCCCCTACCCCACTGAGCTGGCAGAAGCTTTGACAGACGCGTCCGCAAACTCGTCCGAGGGCTGCCCCTGAAGACAAGCAAATTGTTTTTCTTCTACGGTCGCGCACAGGGTATCCCGAAGATCGTTAGGTATATTGCACTCCAGCTGTGCTTACGAATCGGTACTAGCTAATCTCCCTGGTTCATGGTCAGCTCAAAAACTCTCCCCTTTGTGGCCGCATCAGCTAACAAGATACCCAGCGATTAAGCTGAAAGTTGACTAACTCTATCACTGGTCAGCTCTCCCACACGCTCTGCAGACCGGACAAACAGCAGGTCGACCCAGCATCTGCTGTCCTCTTTTACCCGGCCTTTGAGCGGACCATATCATCCTTACGTACGCACTCCGCATAGCACTCCGCATAGCGACACTGAAGAGCGTTGCAGATTTTTTTGTCACTAGCTAGATCGAGGCTTTAAGGTGACACGCAGCTGGCCGCACACATTTCGGCCAAGGAAGGCGAAGGAGGAAGCAGCGACTGGTCATATCCCCCAGCCTCTGTTTATCTGTCAGAGCGGGGTCAAGGAGAATCGGTAATTTCAAAACCGGGGCCGGGGACGCTGCTGGAAAGGCTGACGTGGCGAGGTTTAGGTTTTGACCGGGGCCTTCCTATTCATGATTGGCCAAATGGAGCCTAGCCCAGGGTTTTGCCCCCTAAACCTCGCCACGTCACCGCTTCCAACAGCGTCTTCGGCCCCAGTCCTGAAATTACCGATTCTCCTTGACCCCGCTCTGTCAGGTACTCGCCGTAGGGCGACAGGGCCGGAGATCAATGACCGGAGTTGGTCAGCGTAGTCGGCATCTTTTGAAATGCTGGAAATCCCTGGAACTTGGAAGCACCTTTTCCTAGCCGCAGCACTTGATATTGAAGAGCAGAGGATGGAGCTCTGAAATGATGCAATCGTTTTGTCCCGCCTCCGCTTCATCCGGCGCCCTGTGCACATTGCAAAGCTGTCTGCTGCCAAATTGAGCTCGTTAGCGCGGTTACCTCGCCCGACAGTGCTCTGTATAGAAGCAGTGCTTTGGTGGACTGGTTAAACCGTGGAGATGGAGAGCCGTTTCCCTAATCCCGCTGTGCAACAGAATCCCAGAAGTAAATGCATGGGCTCCGCAAATTTGGTGATTGACCCGAAGATTTCGAAACAGGCAGTGTGGGGACTTCAACCAGGTCAACCCGGTCCTCCGCCCAATTAGCCCGGGCACCTACCAGGCGCAGACCAAGGCTGGCAATTGCCAATACTCCGACCAGGAGCCCGGGGTATAAGCTATTCCGAACCAGGGCACCCGGTTAGGGCGTGACGACACACTACTATTACCTGGTGCAAATCGACGTCCATCACTGGACGCAAGCCTCAACCGTCGATGTGGGATTTCCATCAACATGAAGATCTAGCTAGGCTAGGGCAGCCGCGGCCGGCCGCGCATTGACTTCGCGGCCGCCTTGCGCGCCGCCTGGGCCCCGACGGCATCGTACCGTACGGAAACCTTCGGAAGCGTGCATGCAACTCTGTGCATGCCACGATTCTAACAGCCTTCGCAGCCGTCCGATGCCGATCAGCCGGCATCATCCTGCGGTCGAGACGGCTTCTCGTGTATCTTCATGCAGAGCTGTAAGCAGAGCCTCTCTGCATGCAGGCCGTGCCCAACATGCAGAACGCTGGAGCAAAAATCTGGCGGGACGCATTATCCATCATCAAGCAGAGGCCAATGGGGGAGCCAAGTGTTGCCCTCCGTCTCTGTACCTAGCAGGTTTGAGCAATTCTCATGCAGGCGCAAGCGAAGGGGGAGTCCTACGTGGCACAGACGCACGAGTCCTGTTCTGCAAAGAAGAACGCTTTCAACGGTCCCCTTATTGCAGCTGACACTGGAGATACTCGGAGGAAGAATCTCGAGGCGAACCAAGAATCTCACTTCGCTCCCCCAGCTTCGATTGTAAAGCAGGCGAACGGCCGCCTTCACCAGTTTAGCAAAACGTCAATCAGCGCGAAAGCAAGCGAACCTCCACAGCGTTGCTCCTTGTACAGTGTACAGTACGAAAATGGCTTCTGCAAACATGGTTTCTGCTACGACCTTGAACAAGGCTGCTCTGGGACAGGGGGTTGCCGCATCAGGCAGCACTCTTGGAAAGAGCACCTTCACAGGAGCTCGCATCTCTGTCCCTTGCGTCAGGTCGTCCAGACGCTCTGAGGGGAAGGTGTGCATGTCAGCATCCAAGGATGAGACGAACAAGGTAGGAGAATGCTGCTCACTCGCAGAACTCTGGAACCTTTCTGATCAGGTCTAAGACAATATTGCAGTCATGTTCGACTTAGTTCGGCAATCAAGTTGTTTCAGGAAAATGGAAGAAGGAGGCCAGAGCGTTCAGAAAAATGTGGTTGAGCTGCATTGAGATTAGTGCCGCAGGATTTGATTTCTCACACAGCACTGCAGGATGCAAATCTGAAAGCGGAAGTCACGAAACCTCCAGCCTCTGACGGAAGACTCAGGATTGTCTCTCTGCAATGCTTTCCATTGAATTGAGTGATAAAACGTGGGGCATTGTGCTTTTCGTCTTACTCGGGCACTGATTCAAATGTAGGGCAAGGTAGCCACTAGGTGAGCTGGTGCTACAGCGCTCCATGTGCCATGGAGTCCTGCAGAAACGCTAGCGAGCTCACCAGCTATCCTGTGAAGACGCATTCTGGCAAACGGCGGCTTTCTGCACGTAGGCTTGCCTGTTCTCATATTGAAAGATGGAACCCCTTTCTCCAGTTCCCCCGTAAACAGTGATACAGTCTAGAACCAAGTAATTTACTTTCTTGAAGTCCCTCTTCTCAATTGCATCAACCAATGCCGGGTCCGCATCTGGGAAGAGTTCTGGTGCAATTGAACACAGACCTCCTCGCAGGCAGGTTGCTGCGGTGGTGATTTTAGAGTCCCGTTTGAGTTTACTTCCAGAAGTGACTAAGCTTAATACAAACTACTATTTCTTGCAGGTGTCTGCCCCCCTGAGGAAAGGTCTTGCCGCCGGGCTTCTGGCTGCGACCCTCGCCACATCTGCAGGGCCTGCCTATGCCGATACCATCCCTGTTGTTGAGAAGCGGTGGGGGCAAATTGCGCAGAAGGTGGAGAAGGCTGGCAAGCAGGCTAAGGAAGTGAGTTTCTGAGCACTCTCCCTTATTTGCCTATTTTCATATGCGTCCATTTGCAAGCTGCTTTGCCATTCTTTTGTTTTGTCTGGGTGAGGGAGTCAGCATCCTTGCAGTCAGGTCGTAACTATCAGAATGTCCGATTACGGTCTAGTGAGTTGGCACTGCATACATGCAAACCCTGTGCAATCTTCGTTACAATTTCATTCGGCCTTTCTTGACACATCTTCATGTCGATTTCCATGCAGTTCACCCCCAATCTGGATGCCCTTAACAAGAAGAACGCCCTGGCAGAGGCAACTGCCGGCAAGATTCCTCAGCGTAGCGCGCCCAAGTTTGGAGCTAAGAGCTGTGAGAACTCATCCTTTCCCCTTACCGTTTATCCTGCAAGCCATCTGTGCCCAATAGACTTAGTTTTTGCCTCGCTTCACCCATTGGAGAGCTGCAATTTATATTCTCCAATTGGGTGGAGCCTGCCGGGCATGCCCCGCTCTTTTGAGTTAGCTTAGCACTACCTGCAATGATGATAGGTGATGTTGAAACACCTCGTGTGAGGACAAGATTTGCCAAGACATTTACTTGATCCAATTTCCCATGTTTACAGTGAGTGAGGGTTTCAAGCGCCAGAATGTGAGCTTCACGGAGGCTCCCCCGCTCACCTACGTGGTTGACACCAAGGGCACCCCTGCTGACCCCGCGACCATTAAGGATGATGCCGTCGGTGGGGTCACCGATCCCGCCAGCATCCCTGGACGTATCAAGGATCGTGCTGACACCATCGCCTCCAAGATTGGCCAGTTGACCCCTAACCTGAATGTACGTTTCCTATCTGTTGACTTTCAAATGTCGGAACTCATAGCATTGCTCGTGACTTTCTTGATAGCAGCCTCTTCCTGATAGCAGCCTCTTCATTCGCTTCAAAGCAGAAGGAAGCAGACAAAGTGTTGACAGTTTCGGGTTCCTCAGCAATAAATTCGTTGGAACCAAATGAAGTGGGATGGCCTTCTACAATTTTGAGCTTCCCAGCCAGATTTAGAGCTCTATCTCTTGAAATGATCGCACAGAAACAGTTGCGCAGTTTGTTCGTGTGCAGTAATTTCCGTCAAGCCGGTTCGTAAACAATTACAGCAACCTAACGCTTCACCTCGGTTTTTTGCCTTTTAGGCTGACAAGGTTATCCCCGGAGACAAGGGCGTCAAGGACATCATTCCTGACTTGGTTGAAGGCTCCAGCGAGAAGATTCAGCAGCGCTCAGCTCCCAGCTACGGCACCGGAAGTGAGTGCAGGGGAGACCCTCTCTTGGTTGGTCGATATATGTTTGCGTGTGGCGAAGCTGCTCCTTTCACTGAAGCTTTTAGTTAGTGTGATCTCACTTCCGGGTTTGCTCGTGAAACGAGCGATGGCAAAGGTTGCGTTAGCACCGGGTTTTTGAACGGTCCAGGGAGATTTCATTCTGTATCCCTTGAATGAATTAGTTGAACGCGTTTCGTAGAAGGAGCAGGGTTGTTATCTGCCTATCTATTTGACTGTCGTATCTTGCTCCCTTCGTTGTTGCAAACGAGAACAACAAACCGTCAGTAGGTCAGCTTTTGTCCGGCTGTCACGTATCAATCCCTTTCATTGGTCTGGTCCAGAGCGCGACGGTCAGAACGTGAACTTCTCGGCTGCTCCTCAGCTCACCTACGTGGTCGACACTAAGGGCACGCCCGCTGACCCCGAGACCGTCAAGGATGATGCCATCGGTGGCGTCAAGGACCCTGCCAGCATCCCTGGACGTATCAAGGAGCGTGCGGGCACTATCGCCTCCAAGATCGGCGAGTTGACCCCCGATCTGAATGTACGTTACGTCAAATGTCGAAACTCAAAATGCCAAAACTCATGGTACTGCTTGCGTTGATAGCAACTTCTCTTCGTTAAAGCGAAGGAGCATGACGAAGCTCGAAATTTTTGTCCCCCACAATTTGTCGAGGGCCAGATGAAGTAGGACGGCCTTGGCCGGTACTGAGCTTCCTAATCGAATGTTGAACTCTTCCTTGAGGAAGGTACAAGGAAACAACCGTACAGTCGTTCGTGTGCGCTAAGCCGTCTTCGCAGACCGCAATCTGACGTTCTTCCTCGGTTTTTGCCTTCAGGCTGACAAGGTGATCCCTGGAGACAAGGGCGTCAAGGACGTGATCCCTGACTTGGTTGAAGGCTCCAGCGAGAAAATTCAGCAGCGCTCAGCCCCCAGCTACGGCACTGGAAGTACGTACAGGGGATTGTGTCATCGATTGGTGTTAAAACGTTTTTGTCTGTGCCCTTCGCGACTTTACTTGCTCTTGTTGCCCGAACTTGAACGCCGTTGACTTGTCTTAGACTCAGGGCTCGTAGTGAAACGAACGACGTCGAAGATTGTGTCAGCTCCGTTATCTTGCCTCTGTTTGTCGGTTTAGTGAGATTGTCGGTCTGGTCATTCCAAGGAATCATCCGATAGATTTTAAATAAAACCAAGTTTGTATTCAATTTATTGACCCGGTTTTCATGTCATGCTCAGTTGCCGTTAAACGTGAACAGCAAACCGCAAGTCGGCCAACGTCTATCTGAAGTACGCGTATCATTCTCTTCCATTTCGTCTGGTGCAGAGCGCGACGGTCAGAACGTGAGCTTCTCGGCTGCTCCTCAGCTCACCTACGTGGTCGACACCAAGGGCACCCCGGCTGACCCCGAGACCGTCAAGGATGACGCCATCGGTGGCGTCAAAGACCCCGCCAGCATCCCCGGACGAATCAAGGAGCGGGCGGGCACTATCGCCTCCAAGATTGGCCAAGTGTTGCCCGACCTGCCGACTGGTGCCAGCGTGCGTCTTTGCCTTTGGCTTACCTCGTTTTCGGCATCTTCTCTTCGGTCGTCTCTGAAGTTACTGTGTGGCGTGCACAGGCCACGATGAGATTATGGCAGCGTTCTCTATCCAGTGAGCTTCTTAAGCTGGTTCAACTGTGGAATGTTGCGCAGACGATATTGTTTCTACTATTGTGTACGAGAAGTTGACCAATAGGATTTGTTTAGAAGTAGCCTTTGAGTGTACCAGGCGTTGTGCAACATTTGGGCCTTAAAAAGTCCAATTTCAATCGGTTTTCTCACAGAATGAAAATCAGCTTGACGGATTTCGTTATTTTCGTTCACAGGCTGACCAGGAGGTTGGCAGGAATGACCGGGGAGTTCAGAACGTGGCCCCCCGCCAAAGCGAGGGCTCCAGCAGTGTAACAGTTGGCCCAAGGGCGGGAACCGATCCCAGTAAGTCTGTTCAACTTCTTGCTCTATCCATTGCAAAGAAGAGAGGTCTGATTATCAGCTGTTTTGAAAATTCAAAACAGCATTTTGATGGTCATTCCCAACCAGATTGGATGAAGCGACAGATATGGAGACCTCGTTGTTTTCGCAGCATCGGTTTGGGACTTGACCTTGATGTTTCGCCCATACGTGAAGTGGTACGACTTTTGACTTGTTCCCGATTGTTTTTTGTAGAGGGCGGGAGCACGGGCGTGAGCATGACCTCCGCTCCTTCCCTGACCTTCGTGGGCCTGGACACCAAGGGCACCCCCGCTGACCCCGCTACCGTCAAGGATGACGTCGTTGGTGGCGTCACCGACCCCGCCAGCATCCCCGGACGTGTCAAGGAGCGTGCGGACACCATCGCCTCTAAGATTGGCAACTTGAAGCCTGAGCTGCCCAACGTGAGTCGCCGTTTCAAGAAGTTTCGAAAGTGAACGCGTTTAACGTTGATTTGAAGCACTAGCTGCAAATGCTCGTTCTGTCAGTTGTCCACAATCGTGGTCCCAGATCTCGTACGCTGCAGACAGGTCAAGCTTCCTTCCGACACTTGAAAATACCAAGGACTTGACCGGTTTGTAAGCTCAACTGATCAAGGAGCCTTTAGAAAGCTTGTGGGTGCGGAGAATCACCGTTTTTGAGCTTCAGGATCGTACCGAAGATGGTTAAGTTATTCAACGGGTTCGCTTGTTCTGGACAGACCTAGTAACAAGGATGACTCTTTGTGATGCAGGCTGACAAGGCAATTCCCGGGGACAAGGGTGTGAAGGATCTGGCCCCCGATCTGGTCGAGGGCTCCAGCGAGAAGATCCCGCAAAAGAAGGGCGGCTACGCTTGTAAGTCTACGAGGCACCTCTTCTTCGTGATGATATCTCGTAGGCGAAGCTGTCGCTTCAGGACAGCCCTTCTCACCTGCCAGCCATTTTATGCACATTTGAGTGTTTGGGAAGCTTGCTACGTTGGCGTAGTCTTCACAACCCGCACCACCAATGGACTTGGTGTTCTTTGATTGTACGGGATTCGCTTTAGGTCCTTCAGGTCTTCAAAAGACCCACTTTTTCTTCGCGTTGCACTCGTTCACTCGTTCAAAGCGGGATTATCTTTGTATCAGCGGGCACGGGCGTGAGCATGACCTCCGCTCCTTCCCTGACCTTCGTGGGCCTGGACACCAAGGGCACTCCCGCCGACCCCGAGACTGTGAAGGAAGACGTCGTTGGTGGCGTCACCGACCCCGCCAGCATCCCTGGACGTATCAAGGAGCGGGCCGACACCATCGCCTCCAAAATTGGCAACCTGAAGCCCGACCTGCCCAACCTGCCCAACGTGAGATTCCTTGTAGCGTTGATATCTGTCAACACGTTTCGCAGATTGAAAACTTATTTCATGTACTTTAAGACAGGGAACTTTTATACGAAGATTCCTCTGCTTGTCGCTTTGGACTCAGAGATACGTACAGGTCTGCGTTGGAAGCGTAGTAGCCCATCCGCATGTCGCAGTAATCAAGATCGCTGAGCACAGTGTTGGCAGCCGTCGTGTTGGAGGTATTAAAACTAAAAGACTGCATTTTACGAGAGCTTTTCACACCCCTTACGATTTCATCCGTTGAATGCAGGCTGACCAGGCAATCCCCGGGGACAAGGGTGTTAAGGACCTGGCCCCCGACCTGGTTGAGGGCTCCAGTGAGAAGATCCCGCAAAGAAAGGGAGGTTACGCATGTGAGCTTCGAAACGCATTGTCCTCTGTCATCTAGCCGTTTTGAGCGCTGGGCTATCGTTCATGTTTTGGACGATGTCGTCAGCCAGAATAATGCACGATCTTGTTGGACAGAATGAGAATATGTTTCGGTTGATTTCGTCAGCCAGAACGCCGCACAACCTTGGCGGCCACAATGTTATGACTCAAATACTGTTTTGGCTCGACGTGTACATCCCTTGTCTGTCCATAATTCTCTTGCTTTCTCTTTTTCCAAATCGAAAGTTCTTCTCTCGCAGCGGGCACGGGTGTGAGCATGACCGAGTCCGCTCCCCTGATGTTCGTGGGCCTGGACACCAAGGGCACTCCCGCTGACCCCGCCACCGTCAAGGATGACGCCATCGGTGGTGTCACCGACCCCGCCAGCATCCCCGGAAGGATCAAGGAGCGCGCGGGTACCATCGCTTCCAAGTTGCCTGATCTTCCCAACGTAAGTCTTAATCCTCTTCAGAAAACTTTCGGATTGTTGTGACTGTAAACGTGTGCGGCACACCTGTCATTGCTTCCTCATGGCTTGTGCACAAATCTCTCGTCGTATGAAGCTTCAGAAGGCTATTTTTTCATCATGTTATCACCTGACCGTTTTGGCACACACAGCACAAACACTTCGTTATCTTAAGTTTCTCTTGGGTATAACTGACACGTGTGGGAAGTTATAATAAAATTCTCTTGGGCACAACTGACACGACTGAGAAGTTAGATGAGATGTTAGAACCGACTTTTCTCTTGAATGTGTTACGAAAATTCGCGGGATCCGCTTGCAGATTGACCAGGCCCTTCCCGGCGGCAAGGGTTTGAAGGATGTGGCTCCCGACGTGGTTGAGGGCTCGAGCCAGAAGATCCAGCAGAGGCGCGCCCCCGGCCTTGGCAACTACGGCGGAGGTACGTCAGCTTGTGGCGAATCGTTCGTGTAGCCTAAACATATCACTTGTCAATACAGATCCCTTGACAATGATAACTTGTGTCTTTCATATTTCATGTCTGGTCTTTACAAGCTGATCACCGAGATATCTTCGATTGTAAATTTTTTTGTTGATACTGATGTGCCGTCTAGTGCAGCTCCATTCCGTCCTTAGGTTTCGGTGCATTCTCTCTGGGGCGTTTTTCGATCTCTCCAATCTCCTGCTCACACATATTCCTACCTGCAGATGGCTTCAGCCGCTCGAACGTTTCCTTGGACGCCGCCCCCGCGCTTCAGTTCGTGGGCCTGGACACCAAGGGCACCCCCGCTGACCCCGAGACCGTCAAGGATGACGTCGTCGGTGGCGTCACCGACCCCGCCAGCATCCCCGGACGGGTCAAGGAGCGTGCGGGTACCATCGCCTCCAAGCTGCCCAGCCCACCCAGCGTAAGTCGCACGCCCCGGCCAACTGTTTCGGCCAACTTTTTGTCCAACACACGCCAGGTTGTGGCTCTCACTTACAGAGCTCTTTGTGCGTCACGTCAGGTTCATGTCGTGAGAAAGTCAATGAATGTGTTTTTTCTTTTTGTATATCTCTCCGCAGCGTGTGATAAGATAGAATAGTCCTGCCATTCTGTGTACAAGCATTAACCCATAGTTTTCCATCTCCACAACCAAAATCAATTCTGTGCGTGCAGGCAAGCAAGATCCTTCCCAGCGACAAGGGTCTGAAGGACGTGGCCCCCGATGTGGTGGAGGGATCAAGCCAGAAGATTCGGCAGAGGGGCGCCCCTGGATTGGGCAACTACGGGGCTGGTAAGCTTTTGAAGATAGAATAGAATCGTCGGATATTGCGAAGGAAAGCATGAAGCCACTCTTGCCACCTACAATTACTAGGGGCACATCTCTCAAAAGTTACGTCTTATTTGTTCACTCGAACCTGAATGTCTTTGTTTACTTTGCGTAGCATGAACTGTTTATCGACGTGATTTTCGCTGTGCCTTCCTGTCTTCGACATTCGTCGAGTTAGCCAACAGATTACATCTTTGCGTGCGTGTGGCAGAAGCAGACGAGCGATAAATTTAATTTTAACTAGCTTCATTACCACTGATGCAGACGGCTTCAGCCGCAAGAACGTTTCCTTGGACTCCGCCCCCGCACTCCAATTTGTTGGCGTTGACACCAAGGGCACCCCCGCTGACCCCGAGACCGTTAAGGATGACCTGGTGGGCGGAGTTACCGACCCCGCCAGCATCCCCGGACGGATCAAGGAGCGCGCGGGCACCATTGCTTCAAAGCTGCCCGATCTGCCCAACGTGAGTTCCCCACTTCATTGGGTTTTCATAGCCACGTAGGCATATTGGATTTCATCCGCCTCTTGTCCTTGTCGTCTTGGAACAGATGCATTCGGCAAAGATTGTTACTCGCTAAGGATTATCTCGTTTTGGTTCATGGCAGAGCTGCCTTGTATACTGCCCTGCCCGGTTCGTTTCCTGGCATTGACAGATCCTGCCGATAGTTCTCTTTGAAGCAGGCTGATAGGGTGTGTGAAGTAGTCTGTGTGTAAGCTTACGAGTGTTTCCATTGTGCAGGCTGACAAGGTGATTCCTGGAGACAAGGGCGTCAAGGACATTATTCCTGACTTGGTTGAAGGCTCCAGCGAGAAGATTCAGCAGCGCTCGGCCCCCAGCTATGGCTCCCAAGGTAAGCGGCATACGTCCTAGAAAAAGAATCTGTTTTCTTGTGTTTTCATAGAACTGGGTTTCTGGAGAAAATGGCTGCGCTTGCTTATCTTTCTGATACAAAATACTAGATGTGTATCGTGATCTCTTCATCGAACCGCTACGCCTCGCTTCTTCTCTTTGAGGCAGCATGTTTCGATTTACAGACTGATGCTTGTTCTCTTGCCGAAGGAGCGCATCGAAGAGAAACGATCTATTGGATATTCAGGAACTCGTTCTTTTTGTAGCAAAATTTGCGGGGGATGTATCAAAAATGCCATACACGCCTGTTTCCCTGTTCATCATGGTAAGCGTGATTCAGGATTAGTGATCATATTTAACTTTACCCTCCAATTCTCTTGCAGGAGCGGAGACCAACCGCACCAACGTGAGCTTCTCCTCCGCCCCCGTCGTCCAGTTCGTGGGTGTGGACACCAAGGGCACCCCGGCTGACCCCGCGACTGTTAAGGATGACCTGGTTGGTGGAATCACCGACCCCGCCAGCATCCCCGGAAGAATCAAGGAGCGCGCCGAGACCATTGCCTCCAAGCTGCCCAGCCCCCCCAAGGTAAAAACGCGGCAATCTGTTGGAAAATAATCGAGGTTTGCTGTTATGTGCAATGAATATCTGCTCCACAGGGTTGTGTATCTTTTAGCGCTTGAAATTCTGAGCTTTGGTCGACGACGACTTCCACTTCTGAACTTGCCGCTGCCCTGTCAAAACAGGTTTGACAAGACGTCGAGTTAATTTGGGGTCGCTGTTGTAGTGTGGCCAAGCTGGTGCTTCGAAGATTTGGTTTGGATTCCAGGTACTGATTCTCCAATCTGCATTTCATTCTTTGACAGGCTGACCAGTTGATCCCTGGGAACAAGGGGGCCAAGGACATTGCCCCTGACCTGGTTGAGGGTTCGAGCGAGAAAATCTCCCAGCGTTCGGCTGGCCAGTAAAACTCCGAACGGTAAGTGCTGCCTGATTCACAAATCTGTACTTGTCTAATGTTCAAGCTTTGTTCAGTGCGAGGTTGTTCAGTCACCGAAGCTTCCAAATGCCTCTTGTGCTTTCGCACCTTGACATCTCTGCCGTTAAGAAACATGCGGGATTTCCGGGAGTCGTATGTAATTAAAGATCGAAATTGGTTATTGATGTCTCTTTCGTTGTACGCAAAATCTTAAGCTTGTGAGCGGAATATTGAGTTTGTGTGTCCCCGTGCAGGTAAAACGTTTGTAGTGTATCATTTGCGAAGAGTGTCGAAACTGATCTGCGCGGGAACGGTGATGGCCGTTGATCTAGGCGAGCAGGATTAGCAAGCTAGGCATCCGTGTTGAGTGGCAACTGTAGGAACATGCAGGCTGTATGGACGATGTAGGAAAGTTGGGTGTGACAATTTTGTTGAAATAATGGAACATTTTGGAACATATAAATGTTCCAAAATTTTGGCTAATCTAATCTTATTGTTTGCATATTCTAAGCCGTGCACATGAAGCATGCACGCAATTCAAAACCATCTTTGGTTGAAATTAAATTCTCCAAATTGCATCGCACACTAACCGCTGAAATCTATGTTTCATGTTTCAAACACAATCATATTTGTTAGACGATTCTGATTCAATTTTCCGAATCCTATGAATCACATGCTATAAGTGAATGTTTTGAGTCAAATGGTCGATGTATGTGAAACAATAAACTATGAACGTCTCGCGTAACTGGTTAAACGTGTACATATATTCAACCACTTTTTTATAGGGCCCTGCGGAATGAGTTGCATGAAATTGATTATACCTAAGGTGCAAACCCGTTAACAACTACTACCTAAACCAGTCAATGTATGTTCGTGAATATATGCAATTGACTCTCACATTCGTGCGCATGATTGATTAATTGAAGCACCAATTGCATAGCGTTTATATGTGAATAATTCCTATGGTTGTCGACCGATCCATGATTAGTACGGTGTACACCACGCATATGCTCACATCAATGAGAATTGTATGCTTAGATTAATTGACTCTTTCAACCATATTACATTTTGCAGTTACTTTCCTGTTCGTCACATACAGGTCAGGTTCTTGCCTCAATACTACGCACATGTTGGGGCGTGTGCCGGATGCCTATCCTGACAGTGAATGTCGGGCAAGCTGGGTTACGTGCATGGTTGTTACACCCGTGTCATAGACATCTCTCCGAAGTTAGTATGTATGCACAAAGACGGTGTGACATTGGCACTCAGCAAGGAAGACAGCAGATCATTTGTAAGGTCTGCCTGAACATTTCTGTTGGACATATTTGTGACTTGCCGATGCAATAAAGTACAAGGAGATTGTCTACACTCTGCCTAACGTGCGCTTGGTGAGTTGGCTCCAGGCGACTCTGCGCCGGTTGGCTTGCTTCTTTGCCGCATCACCTCCTGCACGCACATGACACGTGTTGGAAGGTTTGAGGTTGATGCACGGGCAGGTGGTAAATACCGTTACATTCATCTGCTCAAGCCGGGTGAGTGAGCGTTGAAGTCCGCAAATGCAGGCACTGGGCTGCAGTGGTCAATCCACACGCCTTGACGCACTCCCTGCCGACTCTCACCACCTGCACACGCTCTTCTCACCTCGTACTTCAGCCGCATCATCTTCTTGATGCGCCCTTCTTCCGCGGGGGGCTTCTCCGCGGCCGGGGATACGGCCGCCGCAGGGGGGGGCGTAATCGGCACCGTCTGCGTCTCTTTCTTGCCCATCACGTTGTCAAAAACGCGCTCCATGGACGCTTTCCGCAGGTGCATCCCCCCTAGCATAGAAAGCGCCGTCTGGATGGTGGTTCCGGAGCGCTCTTTCAGCATCCCCTCGAGGCCCTCCTTTTGGGCGCCCTCTAGAATCTCGGGGTCCTTTAGCAGGGCGTGGATGGCCGGCAGGAACGAGTCTTTCACGACGGACGGGGACAGCTCTGCGCCGGCAAATAGGGCGGGGTGAGATTAGTCGAGGGTGGGCTGGGAATCAGAATTTTCGACAAGTTTGAGTCCGGGAAAGTGATAGGGCCGACGTGCAGAAGTAGCAACAGTGACACAGAGATACTGGAAGTCAGCGAGGGCTGCAGAAGGTTAGAAGGGACAGGAGAATAGTGGGCCTTTGCATTGGTACTGGAGGCACAATCCGTGGTCAGCTTTCTGCAGCAAAGAAGAAAAGCGCCTTTTAACGAGGAGAATCACGCCGCACAGGTAACCGCGGGTACTTGTCACAGGGCCGAAGCAACTGGCTGCGCGACATTTGGGGACAGAAGGTAAACGGTCTCAGCTTTTTAAAAGGAAAGACTTACCGTTGCGGACGGCCCGAACAGACGGAACGACTAAGCTAGAATACTTCGACAAAACGAACGAAGCTGATCGTCATTTCCAGGACCCGAACAAACCCCACATTCTCATATCCAGCCAGGACCGATGAGTCAGCCACCGGCGTTCACTCACCGCACCCATTGAGCGAGCACAGGGCGTCATACAGCACTTCGGCCATCGCGCCTCGCCGCGTGATGCTGGCGGAGCTTTGCGCATTAGTGTTGGCCAGCGACAGGACTTTTGCGGCGAGGTACTCTCGCGGTGGGGTGGCCATAAGCGGCGCCGCTGTCGAGAGGGTTTTGATGACGGCGAGAGATGCCTCGTGGGAACCGTCGTCTAAGAACGAGTCCATCTGGACGCGAATCTTGTCCACGATCTGCGGGCGGTGAAAGATTGTCAAGCGCGCAGGGTCTCTGTGGTCAACGGATCTGACAGTCAGTACCAGAGACGACAAGAGGGACAGCCAGCTTCTAGGCTCTCGAAAGCTGGGCAGGAGTCTCTTAAACGCAGAGATCGCCCGTGATCTGACAAAAGGGGTAACCTCTGGGATATCGGGTTGTCGGGTTTTCTGTCGGCCCCTGTAGGAAAAAACATCCCCATTTTCAGACTTCCGGACTTTCGTGTCGCACGAACTTGTAGATCCCAGACAGCCGTCCAGGTGGAAGGCTTGCTCGATACCAGCCGAACACGGACCCTCATCCAGGATTGAGGAGAGGCATGAAAGCCAGTCCTTCTTCAATGCTCGAGAAGGAGCGTGGCTATGAAAAGGAGCGAGCCACGGGTGGAGGGCGTCTGATAAACGGATGCCAAAACGAACGCTGTCATGGCGTTATCAAAGATAAGCGAGGCCAACAGTCGTGAGGACCAGGGGGCGCGTAATACTTGGCGGAAAGGCATTCGGCAACATTGACACCTGACTGCGAAATATGATCAGCAAGATCACCTGTTTCTGTAATCATGCATCTGCATTCTCAAGAGTGTTCGAGAATAACCAGAGCAAATGAGCTAACTTGCTCAAATATATGCGATAAGCAAAGCGGTCTGGGGGCATCCTCACCCCGTCGTCTTTGAAGTTTTGGGCGACCGCCCCAAACGCGTCTATGCTGGCGTGCTTGACCTCCACGTTGGGATCGGAACCCAGAGTAACTAGGGCGGGCAGCACCTGCCGGGTCACTTTGTCGAGGTCCACGTACGGTACCTACAGCATCAAATCCAACGTTTGTAGTGATCGTCACCACAAGAAAGTGCAAGTTCAATGGATTGACAAACTACAAGAGCGAAGAGTCAGGCCGCCGGGAATCTTAGCAGATTACACACACAATCAAAGATTATCTCCGCATGTGCGCACCCGAGTACAATACACTGGTTTGCAAACTGCGGGTCTGATCGGAAAAATTACAGCGACAGTGTCAAGCTACAATTTAGCAGATGCGTCGAAGCAGTCAAGATTGAAAGAGCACGAATCAGCAGTTTTACCAACTGGGATTCGCAGCGCGAAGGCTCACCATGGCTTTGAAAATAACGGCGGCGCTGACTTTGACTTGCGCACTGGGGTTGACCACCAGTTCCCACAGCACCCCCAGCACCACCGACTGCTGGGCTTCGAACGTGCTGCAAGGAAAAAGAAGCTGACGTCAGCAGGACCGAAGGCTAGCCTCCGAAAAGTCAAGCCGTACTTACGCTGACTCCGACACGATTGGCGTCAGCTCAATAGCTGGTGTTAAAAGAGGGTCACGTCCAACAAGCGTCGGCGCACTTTCAGCAAGAGCCAGACGGAGGGCTTTGCACTTGAAGCAGGGGGTGGGAAGGCAAACCGAAATCAACAAGCGCTTTTTATCAATCATCCGCTCTCAACCTTTCCGCTCACATTCGTTATCTCCAAATGTGCACATCCGCTAGCCAAGGGGACCGTGAAGCAGCAGAGTACTGCCAAGAACAGGTATGGAGAATAAAACAAAAAGCAGAAGTTCCTGACGGAGATCCACCGGCTTTAACCACCCCGCAAACCGCACTCCTTCAAAGGCCGGATCCTTGTCCTTGTCCGCTCAACAGGGGAAGCACAGGGCGTCGAGAGAACCGGCAGTGTCTCGACCGTCGACAGCACGGCAGATCTCGAAATCGAAACCCAAGACCTCAGGCTTTCACGCGGTAGATTCGTCGCTCACAGTCCAACGCTCTGAGAATCTGATCGCTCTCCGCTCACCAGAGGAAGCGCAGGGCGTCGATGAGGTCGGGCGTGTGGCCGGTGCTCCAGGCGCCGTCCTTGAGGCTGGTCTGCAGCACCAGCTCGCGCACATACTCCGCGAGCGCGCCCTCCCGCATGGCGGGCGCGCCCAGGACCCCGGCCAGCAGCAGCGGCACCACGCACAGCCGGGCCAGCTTCTCGCCGCTCGCCGTGGCGGGCTTGAGGCCTGGAAAGAGATGAAAACAGATGAGAAGACGGCTTCAGTTAAGGGGATGCAGCCAGGAAATAGCCGATAAAACAAAGGCTAGAGTACACAGGTGCGTTAAGCATGCCACCAATAGCGACACCACGCACAGCCGGGCCAGCTTCTCGCCGCTCGGCATGGCCGGCTTCAGGCCTGAAAAAGGTCGGGAAATAGCTTGAGATACAGGGAAAGACATCAGGATTACAGGGATAGGTTGGAAGTGCCATCATTGTTCGACAGTGCGACCGGAAAGACGAGGACGTGGCGTTGAGAAGCACAGCGGCCGCACTAAACGAACCAGGCAAGCTTCTTGTCGCTCGGCGTGGCGGGCTCAGACGTGAGGCACAGTGAAACATAGGGCTGGAAACAACGATTGTCCTTCCAGCAGGACAGTAGGGGAAGAGAAGCAGCAAAAGCTCCGGGAGCGCCTTACCTTGTACTTTGTCGTGCGCTGATGCTGGCAGCCCGGACAGGTCGGCCTCGTTGCCGGCGGCCGTGAGGAACATCGGCAGCATGACGTGTTGGAGGAAGAACTTGCCAAACAGCTCGCTCACGGACAGAACCAGCTGCACACAGACACAGCGGGGGCGTGGTTGGAATTTGGCTTTAGTACAGACCGACAGGAACGGGGCAAAGGAATGAGGCAAGGAATCCGTTCTCGCTGTGGTCAAAATTTTGTTCAGTCTCGTTCTTCAAGTAGCCTCCAAACCCATGACGGGGCTTAAGAAAGCCTTGGCTAGCGAGTGGGTTGGTTTGCATTCTTGCTTGTCTAGAGCCGCCAAGCGCTGTACAGTGATTCAAGAATATAAACCATGAAGGAACCAGTGCCATTGACAATGAAGATACAAGAAAAGAGTTTCTTTCCCGACCCAAGAGCAGCCAGATGGAGATTCAAACACACAACAGCGGAGCGCTTTTTGCATTTCCCATGCGACTGTCAGAGGCGCCGCCCGACATCTATGCACCGCTTCCACTTTGCTTGAAAAGCGGAACTTACGTTGCTGAGCGCCTTGCGGAGGCCTTCTTCCCGGGGCTGGATCATGCACGCCAGCTGGAGCAGCCCCGCCAGGCACTCGTTCACCAGCCAGTCGAAAGTGGGCCACGACTGGCTCGACCTGCGAAATACCGCGGAGGGAATTCGAGCTCAGACCAAACAGAAACAGGCCAACTCTGACGCCATACGATGCTTGCGCTAAGCGTAGTTGATACCGCGAAATCGCCCTGCGAAGCTTTTCCTGCATGCATATTCGGGGACCTAGAGCCACCCCCAAGGACACAAGCAGGAGCAAATTCATTGAAACACAACGCACAAGTTGCTGAGGACCTTGTTCGCAGGCCAAACTCCATAACGCTGCTTCAGCGGACCGGTCTCCTTTCAAAGTGTATATTGGCGTTCGTGCAAGTTGTCCGCATTATGTCAAGAAGGGCCCTGCCCAATTCTGAGGAGCTGCTACCCCGATAACACCCTACATTCAAGATTGTTCCGAGAAGGTCCTATGGCTGCTCCCGACGCTCACTTGGCGTACTCCAGCAGCCGGACGTCCGAGAAGACGTGCTCCGGCTCGGCGCCGTCCGCTTCTGCACCGTCCTCCGCGAGCGCTTTGCTGCAGGGGAAGGGGCACCCCCGCACGACGGCCGCCCGCGCCTCGGGCAGCAGGTGCGATTGCAGCAGCCGCAGAAGCGCGTCCAGGTTCCACCGCTCGCGCTCGCCCAACACGCGCAGCTGTGCCTCCGCGGCGTCAGCCACGCCACTAGCGGGAGTGCACCGCTGGGGGAAGGGAGTAACGAGTCTCAGTTTCTGGACACGGAAATAACGTAAAGACTGCCCATGGTGCTGTGGGATGAGGCTGACGCCGGTCTAATTTTGGAAGTGCATGGACGTCAGGATCTGACGGGAATCTGAGTCGAGGGCAAAGGACATCGGAAAGTGGGAACTTCTGCGGGATTCACTGGTTGTGCTTTTGTCAGCCGCGCCAGAAGGGGGGGTGCACCGCTGATGGGAGAATGGAGGAGTGATGCAATCTGACCTTCTGGCTGAAGTAATGAGAGGTGTTGAGTTTAAAAGGGTTGCACAGGACTTCGCAATTGTAAAATCAGAGGGAAATGCGCGAAGCACAAGATTAAATGTGAAACCGACTGATAAGTGCGGCATCTGCCATTCAAACAATCGCTTGAATATACAAGAAGCAAGGTGGTCCAAAGGTGCTTCAGAACTTCGTCAGCTCTGGCATAACGTCCCTGAAGATCGGTCATGGCCCACGAATCTTTCAGACACCAGACAGAAGCAGGAAACCGGCAACGAGGCAAGAGGTGTCGCTTAATGCATTCAAACACATTGATGACACCAGTAGTAATGGATACCGTGTTTTCCGGATAAATTTACCCGTAACCAGATTATCGTCGTGTCTGAAGCGCAAGCAACCACAAGCGTTTGCGCCTAACCTGCACAGTGGTGAGCGCTCTCGCCAGTACGCTGGGCAGCAGCTTGGCCATAAGCTTGTCCCCGGCCTTGGCCCACGCCAGGAAGCCCGGCAGCAGCCCGGTGAACGCACTCTCGACGACCTCAGCTTCGGGGTCCAAAATGAGCCGCAACGTCAGCTCTTCCACCTAGGAGAGGAGACCGGGGGGAATTGTTCAAGGGTACGTAACAGACTCAAGAACGCGAGGGATGTTGTTTATATTCGCAATCGGGTGTTTAGCGAGCTGGGAGCTCTCTCGCGGCTGGGTATACAGATTAAAGCGGAAGATGACTTTCAGTGGAGACCGAGTCCGCTTCAGCAGATACGTTAAACACAACCCGATAAGAGCTTGGACAGAGAAGTGGTTGTAAGAGTAGCTTTTCCACCTACTGAACTTCTGAGACGAACATTCTCTGCCTCGTGCAGGATGTGCTACCAAACAAATCTTTCATTTGCAGGAAACAGCATGCCACTCTCTTGGCTCACCTTGGCATACTTTTCATAGTCGGGGAAGAGCGGCAACAACCGCGCAAGGTTCTGCACAACGGCGCCCCGCACCGCCGCCGCGCTGTCCTCCACAAGCTGCTGCACAATGCTCAGGATGAGCGACGTCCGCATCTCCGGACGCACGTACCGCGCCAGCTGTCCGCACGAGCTGGCAACCAAGAGCCGCCGCTCGGGGGTCTTGTGACTAATTTGCTCCCAGCAGCACGGCAGCAACTCCTCTTCCGTTCTCGCCTCTCCGATCTTCTGAGCCAGCTCCACGCACGCGTCCATGATCATCTTCCGCTGCGCGTCGTCCGGTTTCTTTATCAGGTTGAAGAGGCTGTTCGTGAGATTCGCGCGCGTCTCGCCGTCGGGCGACTTCTCGATCGCGACGATGAACAGCGGCAGCAGCTCCTCCCGCTTGTTGATCAACACATTAGGCACAATCCGGGGCAGCGACTCGGCGACCGTCCTTACAGTGTCCAGATCGGGTTCCGGCGCGCTCGGTTTGGCAAACCCGTTTTCAAGACTGCGCCCCGCTTCGGCGCCGTCTAAACTAGCTACTTCGCTTCCCCCTCGCTCCGCTGCCGTCGAACCGCCTTCTCTTCCGTCTTCAGCTCGCAAGGAGCCCTGTTCCGACTCCCCATTAGACAGAGCGCCGTTCGGTTCTCTGACCTTATCCGCTTCCGCCCCCGTCGCTTTGGTTGCCCGTGCTTCCGCCCCAGCCGCTCGTTGTTCTGCCGCCCTGACTCGTAACCGCTCCTTCTCCAGATCTTGCTTGGCTGAGGCCAACTGCGCTCTGAGCTCGGACAGCTCCTTCTGCGCCCCATCAGCAGCCTCCTTTACCCGAAGTAGTTGCTGCGCTTGTTCCTCCGAGCTCTTGCGCGCTTCCTCGGCTGCCGAGGCCAACCGCTCGTTCTCAGCCTTCAACCCCTGGATCAAAGATTGGATTGTTTTTGATTACTAAAATCCGCGAACCAGCTTGTAATCCCAGCTCACAGTCAGGATCCCGGATCCCAGCTCACCAGAGGATGGGTTATGTGAAATAGAAGAAGGCATGTCACCTTCAGGAACCTGTCGAACTCAACAAGGAGGATGGTAGAGAGCCGGACCAACAAAGGTCTATTTGGGACCTTGAAAGGCAAGAGTCGGTTGCGGCATAAGACAAACCATAGAGCAACACGTCTGCTATCCAAAGCTTTGCGGCCCAGCTTTGACAGGTTAGGCCACGATTGAACCGAGGTTCGCTGAAAAGTGCAAAGCTAGACCTGTGACCCTTGTGAACCAGTGAACCAATTATCAAACCCAGAAGTGATTGGCTGAGATCTGACCTCAACGTCCTCTGTCCCAGTCGCTATAAAATGGGCGTAGTAGCTGCGCAGGGCGTCCGGTACATGGCCAGGCCCGGCAGGCCAATCATCCAAGTCCTGGTCCGATACCTGGACCAGCAGGAGCAATGGGATCTGACTTTTCGGATGGAAGAACTAAAGACTCAAGGAAATTGACTTTGCAGGTACAAAACTACCGCCATGGCAATGCAAGCAATCACACAACTTCGAGTGCAGGACTCAGAGCTGAAATACATAGACTGTCCATGATGCGATCTGGCGAATGACACCACCGCGCACTTCTCACCTCATCACAGAAGGTCATGGCGGTCAGCTTGTAGCTGCGAGACTTGAGGTACTCCTGCACAGCTGCATTGAGGTCCCGCTTCTCTGCCCCGCTCAGGTTCTCTAGTGATGTTGAGAGAGTCTTGCGGTGGCCTTGCGGCTTTTGGGGGGTGCCAGGGGTGAGAAAGCCCTGCTGTGGTGCGGAGATGGCCTCTTCTTTCTGCCTCTCTAAACTTTCTTGCAAGCTCTTGATGTCCTCTTTCGCAATACGCAGCTCGTATTGGCTGACGGCTGCAGCCTCGTCCGCCGCTTCCTTTGCGTCTGACAATTTCTGGAGATCAAGACCTGCATCGATCGGGCAAAGGAGTTCGTCGTTGCTTGACATTCCCTGACACTCAGTCTAGTTTGCATTCTACTCGAGGATATTGTGAGCGCACTCTGTTGAATAAATTCAGTGGAGATGAGACGACGTCGAGACAAAACAAGTTTAGAGCTCGTTACAGTTTCTTCCAAGCGACACTGCAAATAGATTGGCGTGACATCGCGGATTGCAACCCGACAAACTTAGCAACAAGGAATGACTTGAAAGGGGCAAATCGGATCTTTTAACATGAAAAAAAACAACAGAAGTTGGATAAGAGTTCCCGCAACTGAGCTGAACTCGCATGGGGCTAGCAGAGTTGTAACGCGGATTACAGCGGATCGAAGCAAAGAAAAGTCTCAAGAATGCCTGCTATCGTTGTACATTCATGGTTTGCAATGTTCTGAAAACACGACCGCCACTTGATTCCTTGGCCAGCACAGCGGAAATTTGCCTCCTAATGACAACCACTGCTGCTGTGACCTTCTGGGGAATGGAGAGTTGGGGCAAACGACGCTTCACTGGAAGTACGCACAGATTGCTGCACATTGCACGACTTTACTCAACACCTCAATCTAGTCGCAGTTTCCTGATGTCCTTCTTCACGATTTGACACACTCCAAGCAAGCAGTCAGCAAAAGAAAATTAGATTGTCACAGGAGGTGGTAAGCTGTGGGTCGAACATTCTCGAGTGCCTCATTGCTAACACCCGCAAACAATCTCTACGATGATGAAAGGATCGTCAGATGCAGAGCCCAATCAATGTGCAGCTGCAGAGCTGAGCTTCACTTGAGATGCAAAGACTTCTCTAACGCGTCTTTCAGGAGCACTCACTTTCCAGGGTTTGCAGCCGCAGCATCTCCGCCGCCGAGAACTTTGCCTCGTCAGCAAAGTACTGCTGCAGCAACTCTGCAGGCGCGCCGACCTGTCCATCTTCCAGCAGCTCTTGGAGCAGCTCAAAGGCTGTGAGGACATAGTTTTCCTGGAGTAGAAACTTCACGACCTGATGACACACGGCGTCTTTGTCTACTGGAGCCGCTGCCATTCCTGCGCTTATTGGACACGAGCATCACCTTACAGCCTGGCAGAGGCACTCACAAATGAATGATCTCTCTAAGTTGATGCATTCTTTGGACGCTGAGGGGCTTCAAGCGCCTTGCCCGTCCTTTCTTCAAGCGCCACATGGGCGCAGACTTCAGCTCAGCTGTCGAGAATGAAAATGCAAGGGCAAACTTGCAAAGGCCGATATTTGTTTTAATTGGCCGATAAATTCCGGAGCAGAGTGATCGCTTTTGGTTTATACGGATAGCTTATGAAATGATACAGTGGCTATGGTGACGGTCCCGGAGCTGACGCACACCCAGTTTTTGCTGGCGTCATCGTTACCACGGGGTCCACGTGGCTACCCACTCAGGATCTGCTTTGTCCACGCCAGCATCGGTTTCGGTGTGTTGCAGGAGGCTGGCCGCTGCACTCTGCACCATGTGTGCGCCATCTCGAGAATTTCAACGCGCCATGCAGAGAGACAGACTCCGGAGCTTACCTACCTACTACAGCTGGCTTAGAGCGGCCCATGAGCTGAGCTGAGCTGAGCTGAGCTGAGGAACCTTTCTCAGCTGGATCAAGCTTCTGTAAAAGCTTTTTCAATCAGAAGCGGCCGCAATTCTCAACTGCGGTGCTTGCCAGTGCACAGTTCAAGGTCACCGCCCAACCGAGACGTAAACTCTTCCTTTGCTGGACATTGGATTCGAGGTGCGCAGGTTGGATACAACTACACGTCTTTTAGGTGAGACGGTGGCGATAACTGCTTTCTGAGCCCTCGTAACAATGAAGTGATACGATTCTCTACTTACGCCCCTATCAGTACTTGACATAAGGTCTCCTGCTAAGCCTTTTAGCATCCCTTAAGTTGTCTTTCTCTACCTTTCTCAGCAGTATCATGTGGGTAGGTCTAGTAATTGGGAGAGCGCTAGTTGTTTCACAAGCTGACAATCCTCGCAGCACATGTTAACAACCGTGAGCTTGATTTTATTGACAGGGTCCTCGTAAGGGAGTTCTTCTCTTTTGTGCATGTATTTGTATACGTGTGCCAGGAGCCAAAGACTTTTCATCAAATCAGCCCTGAACGTGAGGCAACGTCTGTCTGGTCTCACCTCTTTGAAATTCACTCAAACCATCAGCTTGTTAGAGTGGAAAAGCTGACGCACGTGATTACTTTTTCAAGGCACGATGGTGGTGTTCAACATGGCCGACCTGAAGCTAGCCCCAAAGGAGGGTGACAGCTTTGACACCAGCCAAGCATATGCTGAGGGCTTAGACAAGCAAGACAGCCTGGCGGCCAAGCGGGAAGAGTTTGCAATCAACGGCGAAGAGTTGATCTATGTGGATGGAAACTCGCTGGGGAGACTGCCCAAGCGGACCATGCCAGTGATCCAGGTAAGCAGCGCTGAAGTGTCTGTTTCTGCGTTCCTTTCGTGCAGACAAATTGCGATGGGGAAGCTGCTTGCTCCGAGGCCTGAAAATGTTTCTTCAATGTGAAGGATTGTGTGAGGGATAATCTATGCCTGTTAAAGTAAGTAGCAGCCGTGGTGAGTAAGCAGCCAGGGAAGTCGGTGTTTGCGCAAATTACAAACACCGTAAGTGTCCTTTTTCCTAACGAGACTCGTGTCTGATATTCTTGTTTGAGAGCTGATTAAGAGTGTATTGATGCGTTTTTTCCATGATGCACAACGGCAGCCCTCACACGTTTTTCTAAAGCTGCTTTCCGTTTTCGCAGAACCGCGTGGAACGAGAGTGGGGAGAAAAGTTGATTCGCTCCTGGGGTTCTTGCGGTTGGTACGAGACTTCCACCAGGGTAGGCGGGAAAATAGCGCAAATGGTCGGGGCGCGCTCTAACGAAGTCATTGCCTGCGACTCGACGTCGGTCAATCTGTTCAAGCTAATCCTGGCAGCGCTTGCACTCCGTCCCGGCCGCACCAAGATCGTGACTGATACGCTCAATTTCCCGTCTGACATCTATGTTATTGAGGTAAGGCCATACTTTTCTCGTAAAAGTTAAATTTGGTCCTTGTCCCTTTTGTCGATGGTCCGTCGATGAGGTGTGATTGTGTCCCCGTCTTTGGGCTCTTCTGGAGTCAGTTATATGAGTGTCTGCATCCTTTAAGTCAACCGCTGTCCTGACATACTTTTTAGTGACCGCTTGAATGCGGTGCTTGAAGAGGCGCGCTTGGAAAATACGTCTTCGCTGATGTCAGGGGCTTCAGCGGCCATATACCAGGGCTTTGTTGCTCTACACACGTTGGAGCTCATTGCGGCTGGCTTGGCCCCAGCAATTCTTTGGCTCCTGATTTGCTACCTTCCTGAATGTGACCGTAATTGCTGGCTGATCAACGATCCGTGTGTTTGCCTTTGGTTCCGCAAAAGTTGGCCCCTCTCTATTTTGCAGGGTTGCATAAACCTCCTCGGCAACAGGCACGCGTTACAGCTCGTCCCTTCCCATGACAACGATCTGACGGTAGACATGGAAACTCTTGAAGCTGCTGTGGACGACACAACCGCATTGGTTTTACTCTCGCACGTGGTTTTCAAGAGCGGGTTTATGTACGACGGGAGGGCAGTCACCGAGTTGGCGCACAAGGTTAGCTGGCAGTTCTAATTTCGCAGGCTTTGTGCGCTCGACTCTGAAAGTTCTGCCAGGCTTTTTAGACGAAATGGAAAGGCCGAACGCAGATGTCGTTGCCGGAAGCGATGTCCATTCAGTCTCACTCCGCACCTTGCATGTGCTGTTCGAGCTTTGCGTTTTTGAAGGTTCACCTGAATTTTGATCGCTGAATTGACGGACGGCCTGTTTCGCATCAGCATATTTTGCCCGTACAGTCAGATTTTGTAGATTCTTGCTTCAAAAAGCTCAATAAAGTGCAGTACGCCCTCGCTCTCAAGAAGCTCAATAAAGTGCAATACGCCCTCTCTTTCGTCCAAGTCATTGATCCGTGCTTTCTCGTCACCTTTTTCGTCGCCTTGCCAGGCGGGTGCGCTCGTTCTGTGGGATCTGAGCCACGCCGCGGGGGCTGTGCCGGTCGCTTTGAACGAGTGGAACGCCGACTTCGCAGTTGGCTGTGGCTACAAATACCTCAACGGCGGGCCGGGGGCCACCGCGTTTCTGTACGTGCGAGAGGATCTCCAGGTGGGCAGACCTGGGACTTGGCTTCTCGCAAGTGGTTTGACAGTGATTTGCCATTCGGAGCTACTGTTGTCGATTTGTTGGGTATTCACACACGATGAAAAGGAGTTGAGCTATATTGTCGACTTGGCGAGAGTTCACACGATAGGATAAAGTCAAGGTGCCTCGGCCGTTGGTCAGAAGGATCATAGAGGCGCCTGCTTTTGAAAAGTTTGAGAGAGCCCCCGTGCAGCTCTGATCGTGACGGGTGACACGCGTTTGCCCGATGCTCTGTTTGCGACCCCGCGATCAACTCCCCCCCAGTCATGTTTCCGAAGCCACCTTGCAATCGTCCCCTCGTAAGCATCCCCTCGCGCAGCCTCTCTGTACGTCCGCCACCTGGACGGCTATAGACTTCGTCGTATTAGCCCTCTGAATTTGATTCGTAAGCGTACCCGATTTGTCGTTTTCAAGCCATAGAGTGCAACCCCCGCCTTTCACGGCGTTCATGTTCCTGACACAGTGCATCTTGCGGACTGATTCCTTTCTTCGCGGGACCAGTGCACGTCCGTCGGGGCTCCGATTGCCCACACCCGCCCTCCAACCCGCTCACGACGATTTGTGTCGTTCCTCGGCAGATCAATGAGATCAAGTCTGACGTCACCATCTTTCTGTTCGGCAAGGCCAGTGCACGGGCACATCTGGGGCTGGTTCGGCTAGGCCCGCCCCTTCAACTGGCCCACATTGGGCTTGTATGTTCGACACAGAGACATTGACTTACTTCTTACGCCACCATCTTTTGTTCCGCAGGACCAGTGCCGTCCCCAATCTGGGCGGGTCGCACATCTCGTCCATCCGCGTCAAGCTTCCTATCCACATATCATTCTTCATTGTCCTCACTCACTTCACTTCTGACGTCACCATCTCCTCCTGTTCCGCAGGACCAGTGCACATCCCTCATACGGGGCTGGTTCGGCCAGAGCCGGCCCTTCGACTTTGCCATGTCGAGCCTCAACCAATGCATTGACTTCACTTCTGACGTCACCTACATTTCACCAGATTTCATATGTTCAATTCGAGTGACGTTGCTTCTGACGTCACCATCTCCTCCTGTTCCGCAGGACCAGTGCTCGTCCCCCATCTGGGGCTGGTTCGGCCAGAGCCGGCCCTTCGACTTCGCCACGTCATACACTCCCGCCAAAGGCATGGCGCGCTTCCTGGCGGGATCGCCGCCGCTGCTGCAACTGGCGGCCGTCGAGGCGGGGGTTGACGTCATCAAGGAAGTGGGCATGGAGGCGCTGAGGGCGAAGTCGCTGCAGCTGAGCGAGTATCTGATCAAGCTTGCCGATGAGGTGAGTTTCTTTATATTCAGCGGGATCGAGTATCCAATTCCAATCGCCACGTGTTGAGATGCTCTGTCGAGCGCTGAGGGGTTGACTTGGTCACCGTAGTGGGCATGGGGGCTCCGAGAGCAAAGTCGTTGCAGCTGAACGAGTATCTGATCAAGGTTGCTCATGAGGCGGGGGGTTGCACGGACAGACGGTATTCCTGTCTTGCCACCTCTTGAGGTCGTCTGTTGACCAAGAAGAGGTTAAAGTCTGGTCAAGAAATTTTGGGCATGGACAAGATTAGGGCAGAGTTCCGTTGAGCGGATGCCTGATTATGCTTGCTCGTGAGGTGAGGCCACTGCAGCTTTTTACGGATACAATCCAGATAAGATGTTCGTTCACTGGGCGAGTAAAACCCAGTCGAAGTTGCATGCTTCATAGAAGCGCCTTCTTAGCGACCAGCACGTCATCCAGAATCGTAGCGGATTTTCATTTAAGCGGATGCGTACCGGACTTACTACTCATCGGAAACATTCTCCCGGTTGTTTTCATATTCTTGTCAGCCAGTTCGCTTTAAGTACGGTTTAGCAAAGCGAGCGGCCGGCTTTGATTTCTGATCCTTTTCCTTATTTCCCATTGAGTAGCGGATGAGTCTTGGGGTTCTCGGTGGGCGCGCCCGGGCCCCCGCCCAGCGGGGCAGCCACGTGACCCTTTTCAGTTAGTGTCATTGATAAAATTCAGTAACACAATCAGCGGCTGGCTTCTCAGCTTCCTTTTTGTAGCGCTGAAGTCCTCTGGGGTACTCGGTGGGCACCCCTCGAGACCTTGCCCGGAGGGTTTGCCACGTGACCTTTTCAGTCACTTCAATTGTATAGACTTATGGCGGAATCAGCGGCCGGCATGGTAGAGAATGGACTCTTCCTTTTAGCAGCGGTTGAGCCCGTTGGGGTACTCGGTGGGCAGTTCCCGGGACCCTGCCCACCGGGGCAGCCACGTGACTCTTTCAGTTAGTTCGATCGAAAAACACTATCAGCGAAAGTTAGCGGCCGGCTATGAACATAACTCTTCTTCGTTATGTAGCGGTTAAGTCCGTTGGGGTACTCGGTTGGCACTCCCCGCGACCCTGCCCAGCGGGGCAGCCACGTGAGCCTGAAGCACCCCGAGGGGTGGCGCATCAACCGGGCACTCATCGACGAGCTGCACGTCATCCCGGACTTTCGAGAGCCGGACAACGTCCGCATCGGGCTCACGCCGCTCTATACCACGTTTGCAGAGGTCAGGGTTCCTCTTCGCGAGAACTTTTTTACCCTCTCCTTTCTGTCTTTTCTCTTGGTTTTATTCGTTTCAGAGGTTTGGGGACTAGGTTGCAGCTCCACAGCTTTTCATGCTTGTTGACAAGGGTGGATTCGCTCATGTTACCAACATTTATTCTGACGTTCAAAGTCGGCCTACTTTATCTAGCGAGCTTTATCTTTCACGGTTGTAGTTTCTTCCAATTCAAAAAAGCGCGACGTAGACCCATCTTGGACAGACGAGAACTTCTCCCGACCGCGGTTTCGATAAAACAGGAAGGCGCGGTAGTACACAGCAAGCCATCATATTGTTGTCGATTTTGGAGGGCATCCACAGGGAAGCCTTGTTTCGAGAGGTACCGTGTATGGGATGAAAAGACCTGTGAACATGCATCGGAAACTCCTTTGTGTTATAAATGACACGTTGCGCCTTGCAGGTGTGGCACGTGGTCGAGCGGCTCCGTCGAGCGGTGGAGGAGAAGTTGTACCTCAAGTACTCTCTCGACCGATCTACCATTACTTGATCCTACAGGTGAGGTTCAATCTCGTCTGCTCTTCGTCGATACCTTAGTCGGTAGGTTTAGAGATTTTGTCCACACCTTGAGGTGTCCTTACACGCTTACTGAGGCACGCTCCCTGGTTTTCCAGAGTTTCCTTCCTACTTGTCCCGGAGTTCAAGTCGTTTGACCTTGCTTGTCATACTGGGGTCGATTGTGATTTTCATGATTCTCTGTCTGTTCTGCTCTGACTCCGTTTCTCTAAAGGTTGCATATCAGCAGGCTGGGTGGTCCGTCTTGCTGCCCCAGATACTTGTCTTTCGAACAGAGATTGATGACTGCGCTTCTCCTTCTCTGGCAGCGATTGTACAGAGAAGGGGCCAATGCGGCAACAGCATGATACTTGTAGCTAGTGGAAGATTTGGATCATAGATTTCGTAGACGGCCAGCCCAACGAAGAACGGGTTCGATAGGTTAGTGCGAGCATGTAGTAATCAGCAGGCAGGCCCGCAAGCATGCACTCGCGTATAGACGCAGGCGGCCTATACGAAGGCTCTTGATTTGCGTTCGTACTGACGAATGTAGGGATAGGTTTGGATTGTAAGCGACAGTACGTGATGTGTAATGTACAGACAAGCTATATTGACATAGGGATTCTCTCCCTACTGTAATCTTATTGTCATTTTCAACCGTTGCAGTCATGATTTTCTGGCAGTGCCCGGGGCCAGTGTGGGGTGTCGGACGCGGTCACGGCCCGCTAGCTTTACTGATTTCATAGTTTAACGAAGGCATATGCATGGGATCTTGCACATGGTGCGGGCCATTGATGGCGCTCTGCATGCGATCCTTAACGTGTTGAATTTACATTCCATCTTATGTAATTGCATAAATTGTGCATAATTGTATGCCGCGTCGGACGCGCTGCACATGCAAGATAGTCCGCGGTACTCAATTCTCAAAAGGATCATCTATAGCTCAGTGCACATGGTGCGCTTCTTAATGATAATGATGCGAATTGAGCTGGTCAAATCTGCAGACTCACTAATTGTAAGTCAGTACGCGAGCATGTGCGCCTCAGTCCGGGCCATTAGTATGCCGGCCTGGGATATAAAAGTTTGCCATGCTGATACAATCACATGCGAAGGTATATGGACACCTATAGACATATACTATACTAAGGCTAAGTTAGGATGCCGCGCAGTGTCTACAAAGAGCTATAGGTCTTCGATCAATGGGAGCATACTGGATACTTACTGCATTTCACATTCAACGCCGCCCAAATTTATTGCAGCGGCCGGGCCACAACACTACAGAAAGTACTCATGGCTCGACAGCAACCTGTAGGTCGAATGGAAGTGACATGCATTGGTTCCGACGCTTGACTGAGACGACTTATTACGGCTCTTCGAGTCGACACATGCTCTTTCGTCGATGGCTCTGAGCAAGTCTGGACATCGCGAGCTCTGCAGCCGGCTCTGCACCAGTCGGGGCACGATATGGATGCGCTACTGAATCCTACTCTTCCAACTAACTACTTCTTCCCCCCTTTCTTGCCGCCCTTCTTACCCTCGAGCTTGGCTTTCATCCGTTCTGCAGCAGCCGCCTTGGCCTCCTCTCGTTTTCGCTTCTCTTCGTCCTTGGCGGCAGCGGCCGCTTCGCGCTCTTTTCGAAGCTGCCTGAACAAGCCAGACCAGAAACCTCAGGACGCGGCTTATCTGACGTGTTCGATGGATATCAACAAAGTATTGTTTAATGCTTTGCGTCTCGTGACTTGCAGCCTCATCATTTCGAATTGATCTTTGTTCATAAACAACTGGATCAATGCGTTCAATCTCATGTCCTGAAGACGGGATAATGCGGCTGTGAAAACCGTCAAAAGCAGCGAGTACATTTCTTGAAAGCCAATCTGCGCGGCCTGAGCTGAAACTTTTTTCACGACTCTCACTAACTCTGAAAGTCAGGAATGGTCGCTAGCCCGACGTGTATAGTCCTAGGCTCGTCAGAAAAGAAGAACTCTTTGGACGAATGATCGAGGGCGGAGAACCGTGCTTTTCTACGATTCAGTCCACTTAAGTCGGATACAAGAAGTGCCTTATTCGGCACTACCGAGAAGATGCGCGGACCCTTCTCCTTTTTTGAGTATACGTCGTTTTGAAATTACCTTGACATAGGCAAGAGGGAAGACTGGGTAGAGGAGAGGAAGTTGACAATACAGATGAGAATGTGAAAATGGTCGGAACGTAGAGAAACGGGCCCTCACTCTAGTTTGTCCCGTTCCTCTGTGCGGCTCCCCGCGGACGCTCCTTTTGGTGGCCGCACCGCCACAAGCTCCACCTCAAACACTAGCGTGGCCCTGCGCGTCAAAGGTGAACAAGGTGAGCTCCTTCATTTTGTGCTTTCGATCGAGAAGCTGCTTGTGGTTTTGTCCACGTCGCTGAAACGAAAACATCCGCCCAGTCAGACGTGAGATCGTAAGTAAAGCTCGTGAAGGCCCCCAAACGGCAGTCTTGACTCGTTGAGCCTACATTTCTATATCCGCAAAAGGCCTCTCAAATTGTCAGATAGGGCTCTTGGAGGAGTGTTTCACAGTTTCCCGCACTTTGCAGCTGGAGTCTGCGCAGCTTTTCAAAAGACCCCTGTTGGCCTTCTGCCGGCCTCACTGTTTTGAGTTTTGGCCCGAGCCTTTCTCGTATGGCCACCGTCGAGTGAGGTTCAAAAAAAGCTGGAAGCGAGAACGAGGCAGAGGGGCACTGCTGGCAGAGAGGGGAGAGAAGATACAGAATTTGGAAGAGAGGTGGGAAGACATGAAGAAAGAAGGATGAAAGAAAGCAAATCAGGAAAAGCGGAGAAGAAAAGATCAGAAAGATTGAAAGTGGACAGGCATACAAAGGAGGAAGCAGGGTTGCAGATGGAGCGGTCCCTGCCTGACACTCCCAATGACGTGGATTGGCTTTCCTTACCCACCCAGGATGTCTGGTGGAGCGCCGCTGTCCCCATAGGCGTAGTCACTCCGGCATGTTATGGCAGCCAGTTCGCCCACCTACGGCCCAGTTGAAAAGCAACTTCGTTATGATCCCAAAGCGTCTCTATATGAGCGTTTGTGCTTCCACAACATTCTAAAACAGGAATGAGTCAAGAACATTTGCCCATACCATTCTGAGGTCAAGGGGAACGTACTCGGGCATCTGAAGAGAGCGAAGCTAATCACTCAGCACACTGATCAAGCACTCATTGCCACCAAGCAAGCCAGTGATCAGAGAAGAAACGAAATTTTTAGAGCACACCGCAGAACCTCTAGTGTTTCAATCCAGATAAGGGCTGAGTTTTTAGAAGCACCGTGCATGGGTTGATGTTGGCATCATTGTTCTAGTGTTGCGGACTCCAGATTGGAGAGACAAAATTGGTGGCTGGGGGCAGACACACCTTCATTGTGGGGATAGCCAGATCCCAGGCCTTGATCACCTGCACTCACCGATAGAATCGCATATGATCAGAAAACTGGACATCAACTTCTCTGAGGATGACCAGAGAGAAGACAACCAGAAAGACATAAAGGGAAGAAAGCAGAGTGATGCAGTTGAATGAACGGGGCCTGTAGATATCAGGGCAGCCAGCAAGGAGCCAGGAGGACCTGACATCAGCTTCAAGAGAGATCCTGGAATACTGACCTCTGGCATGCGATAAGCAAGGTAAGTGGGCGTTCGCTTGGATTGCATCGCACCTTGCCTTGGCCGACCTCGAATGTGAAGACAGTATTGTCTTCTCGGCTGCTGTCAAAGACCTCTCCCGTTGCTTCGAGCTTTCCTTCGTACTGCACTGCATGACGCCGAAGAATCGCTTCAGCATTGCTCAAAGACTGATGTACGTTGGTGCAGAGGGCAAGGCTTCCTAGAACTACAACCTACCATAAGCTGCATCACTTCAAACCTCGCAATACGTGGATTGCCCCGGCAATTCTAGAATCTCTTCAAATTAAGCCCTCAAAGCTGATTCTAACAGGCTACCTTATCATGCTATAATCCTTCCAGTCCTTATTGTGATTATGTATGTCTTGCCAGGAGCATTGAACGGTGTTGTTCATCAATGCTGCAAAGCATGAGAAGCCCGCATACTGCCAGCTCAATTGGTGCAGTCCTGGTCTTACCGTCTACTAGAGGTTCTGCAGAAGAGGGACCGGCCGCGCCATCCTTTGCTCTCCTCAGGATTCTCTTTGTGACACCTCCATCCCCAGAAATGTCGACGTCGTCCACCATCCTTGCTTGCTCACACTTGTATTAGAAGCTAGTTTGACTGTAGACTGCAACTCTGCCACACCAGTGCAGAAGCCCCCTCTAAGCAGCGAGCAGCGCCTTTAACTTCAAGCCTTTGAAGCTCAAGTTGAATCATTCATCCAGCAGACAAGGGCGCCTTTGCGAATTGCAGCATTGCTGACAATGCAGCCTTGCCAGCCCTCATATCTCTGCTGAAGTTCAGCTGCTGGCAGTGCTGGGTCTCTGCCACCTGAAACCCATTTCGTGGCGACCGATCCTCCCCGCTTTCCTTCAATAAAAGTATGTGTCGTCGCCGACCTCCAGGTGGTCTAGATTCCTACTGGAGAGAGCTAACCCGGTTCAGCTGCCTCCTCCAGCTCAGGCTGAACATCTTCACAGTTCACTCACTTTGGCTTGCCTTGATCAGTTGATGCAAGTTCAGGAGTTCTGGTCTCGGTTGCTGACGACGAAGAAAAGGAGCGAGAAGCAGAATCGATCAGCGGCCATCGCAGCACATCAGTCTGCGTGGTGAATGATGTAGTGGTGATTTGGGCGGGATGGTTTTGCATCGTGTAATCGAGGGTGCGCGGATCCTGCGTGTGCCCATTGGGCCAGCACAAGATGGTCTATCGAAAGTTTCACAGGGTGGTGCTGTTGCATTGCAGTCAATACTTTCTCGCACCATTGCCAACGATCCGGGAAGTTCTTCTCTGGGAAGCGAAATAGGTGAAGTGCATTGTAGCTTCGCGGAGCGGACACAGAGTGGCGGTCAAGCGAGCTGTAGTAGCGAGGACAGAAGTGGGATTTGGGAAGGTCCTTACTCTGCCCCAATAAATGGGACATCGTTGGGTCGACACCTGATTCAGAAAACGGTGTGTCTGAGCACGTTGGGGGCGTTACTTGGCAACAATGAGGGGACGCAAGCGGCCAGATTGAAAAGTGGGGATGCGAAGGATCACCACAGGAGCGGCGCCGCTGTTGTACCTCAATGGCCGTCATGTACCACCCTTATGAAAGTGGGTTGCCTGGTTCAAGACCCTTTTTTTGGCCTCATAAACACAGTCGTTTCTATCTGCAAAGCTTATTCAATGAGCAGAGCTGACTGAATGCGCTGCGCCTTTTGCCTTGTGAAGGGCCATCTGATTTCTGATTTCTGATCTGAAGATTTATGCTTGTTTTCGCCGAAGCCTGGTGCCATTGGTCCGCTCGTTGTGCAAGGACGTTGAGCTGTCCTGAGAACATGGAATAAGGTGGACAGCGTTCGAATTAGCTTGGCAAGGATGGCGCCAGTTTCTTTAGACGGATGGAAGGATTGGAGAGAGGGACATGCAAGGGGAAATACAAGCTTGGTAAATGCTAGGTCATTGGGACCTGCTTGAGTGGTGAGCTTTTCTCTTTGTGAGCGTTACGAATACATCGTGACACAACTAGAAGAAGACCGTTTGCATATGGAGCGTTTACGAGGCCTGCAGCGAGCAGATTGAGGTCCTTCTTATTGCCCATTTTTGCCCCGGGAAAATATGATCATTCACAGTGGGTGCCACTGAATGAGCAACGCAAAGCATACGACGCACAAACCAAACCCCCACCCTTTTGTGCGGTGGCTGTTCTTGTCTCAAGCTCACTGACAAGCATTTACAACCCCACATGCAGGGAACCTTTGGCCCCGCCCTCCCCCCCCCCTGGCAAGCAGCTTGGCGGCGCCACTACGAGACCCGCAGCGGCGATCCGGTCACTGTCGCCCCGACCCTCAACCGGCGCGGCAAGAAGCTGGTCAAGCGGCGCGAGTACAAGACCGACGAGGGCGACGAAGCGCTCCTGGCGGACGAGGAGGGCATGGCGAAGGTCGGGCTGAAAGGGCTGCGGTGGATGCGGGAGCTGGTGAACACGCCGCGGCGCAAGCAGGAGGGCATGCTCGAGGACCTGTACAAGGAGATGCACAACCCGCTGTCGAGCAACTATCTGCTGTGGGCCGCGGCAGCGGAGGGGGAGGCGGAGGACCAGCGGACGCTAGGGAAGGAGGAGAGGCGCCTGGATCCCGACGCGGACCCGGACGAGCAAGTCGAGCGGGTAAGGGTTCAGGGATTTGGATTTGCTGGGGTTGTGAGGGTTAGGGATCTGAGAATGTTGAGTGTTTCCAGGGAGTGTGTGTATCTGATCAGTCGAGTACATGTTGGTTGGCTGCTCTCCGTTTTGTGTCTCTCTTGACCTGTGGACTTGCTGCCACTTTCTCGGGGAACACTGTCTGCTTTGCTTTGCAGGGACTGGTTTCTATGGTAGAGAGACTGACCGGCGTGTGTCTGGGATTGGCTTCTTGAAGGTTAAATCTTAACGACTCGCTGCCTTGTCTCCATTGTGATGCCACCCCGCAAGCGGCTTGCTTTTGACACCGGAGTGACCAGTTCCGTTCATTTCTGTGCAGGCCTTTGAGATGCAGATCATTGACATCAACCGGACCAACAAAGCTACCAAGGTGCGTCTGCCTCCTGTGCCAGGCCCTCGTCGGGGTCACGCTCGAGCCACTCAACCGGGCAGTCCGTGACTGCATAAATCCTGCAAGTTCGGGTTGAGGTTTGAGGTTTGCTGAGACCGTCAATTCGTGAGAGACGTCATCTGGTGCCTACTCTCGAGCAGCCCGGCTGTCCCTGGAAGTTTGCTTCGCTCTTGAGGCCACGAAGCACAGTCGTGCGTTCAGGATGCTGTATGTTGACGGTTTCATGCCCATATGCATTCTCATGTACGCACTCGCGACTTGCAGGGCGGGCGCGTGATGAGCATGACAGCGATGGTGGTGGTGGGCAACCAGGATGGCGTCATCGGATTCGGTACTGGCAAGGCGCTCGAGCCAGGGATCGCTGTCGACAAGGTATGCTGCACGCTACAAGCTTTTCGGTTAGGTAGTCGAACCCGTTGCTTGAAGTGAAAGCTTCAGGTTCGTATTTTATGTCTCTGGGTTTTGGATGTCTCGGGAGTCGGAGCTTGAGGCTTTGATATATCTGAATTCAGGTGATGAGAGACATGTACGCCAAGGATCATATGCAGCGTGCTTGTTCGTCGTGACTGAAGTAAGTCACATAGATGCTGTGGTCCTGCTTTTGGTCAGCCCTCGTCGTGAGCAGGCAGATCGGACTCGGAGCGAAGGAGTCGAGAATCCGGCGTTGAGACGAGTCCGGACGTTGGAGGTTTCATTCTGCTGCGATTGCCAGATCCTATCAGTGCTGGTGTCATTTCCGCTTTTGCTACCTTTGCTGACGCGGAAATGCGTCGTGTTCCTCAGGCGTACCACCGTGCTGTGAAGAACCTGCTGTTTGTGCCGCGCTACCGAGGGCACACCATCTACCATCCCGTAGAGGTCAAGTACGGCCAGACCAAGGTACGCACCCTCCCTTTTATTTGGTCAAAGTTTCTGTTGAGCTCGAGCCGGACATGCGAGGTCCTAAGATAGGAGATACTGCGTAGCTTTCCATCATTCTGGGGAATCGCGAGTGCCATCTTTGGGATCGTTTCTCGCGTCGGGTGTGAGATTTTGCAAAACTGTGGCATCGTTTTTAGTGAGTTGTTCAAGCATCCTCCAGCCTGACTGTGCGACCTCCGGGTTGCTTCAACGGCGCTGACTACTCTCGTCAGTGCTGCGTCGATCGTCAGGCTGAGATCGTCTGAGGCACCTCTGACAGCTGTTTGCTCCACCTGGCATGGGCCGACGGTTCACGATGGTGCCCACATGCCCGTCCCGATCGTACCCTTTCATGATAGAAGCCGCGTAAAGCACGAATTGCGGTTTCTTGACAATTTGTTGGTGCGGAGATTGCAGGGGGTTCGAACTTGTGCATGAAGCGCAGCACGTGGCACTCGCTTTATAGACTTTTCAAAGAAGCGAAGAAAGTAGAGTTGAAAATTACATTTCACAAAAGTGAGATATATTGTGTGGGTATGCTTTCAATCCGCACCAAGCAAATGACGGTTTACTTCTTTTTCGCACTTGGCAGGTGCGCATGTGGCCAGCGCAGGACGGGACGAACATCATTGCGAGCAAGATTCTCGGCGGGATTGCGGACCTGGCCGGCATTCGGAACCTGAAGAGCAAGGTGAGATACTCCCCTTGCCTCCCGAAGTCATATAATAACCCAGAAGTCCCGATTCCGATAGCTTTACCAAGCTCTGACCTGCATTTGAAGCTTCTAGTAAGAGAGGTACAGCAGAAAGCGTCCAGATTTCGGTCCCCAAATTCGGCCTGGCAGTCAGCTCTGTTTTGCGAACGCTTCTTTGCCCGGTCCATGTCGTTGACTTGTGGCTCCGGTTGTGATTGCTTTGGTCGTCGAAGGCCGTATCCAAACCGTCCGACGGCTGCGAAGAGTACAAGCTGCTTCAGTGCAGCTTGCCCATAGAGTACGCACCTTATCATTATGAAACGAAGTTCGGAAATCGGAATCAGGATAAGGATGGATAGTCTGGAGGCGGCACTCGTTTGAAAGAGATCCGCAAGCTCGGCTTGTAGGCATCGTCAATTTTTTTCTGCCCAAGGACAGATTGTCGGTGCGCTTAGAGACTTGGGACGCTTTGGTGAAGACGAGCGTCTACCTTTTTTGGTATGTTTGTGATCCTGCGCAAGGTTCCTTTCTGATTCACTGTGCTTGTACGAAGGCAGGCAATCCCTGCCTCTTTAAAGGAGGATCTGGATAATGGAGATTGAGAGGCGTTGATTCAGCGTCTGGTCTTGCCTGCCAGATCATTGGGTCCCGGCATCCCCAGAACGTGGTGAAGGCCGTCTTCAAAGCGTTTGCATCGGTGAGCTGCGCCACCCTGCTGTGGCCTCGGAAAACCGTGACACCTGGCACAACTACGCTCTCACCGAGCCTGTCCCTTTTGCTAAAGTGTACCTGTCTTCAGATCGGGCCTGTTCGTTTTGCAACAAGTCGAGATGCATAAGTATAGGGTGGTCATGGTCTCCCCAGCTTGGAAGTTGCGAAATTTCCAGGCGACGCTCGTGATGATAATTTTTTTACCGATTATCAAAGGAGGGAGCAGCTCAGTACGGCATACTGGTTTCTCTTCCAGAGATGGACTTTTATTTCCAAATCTCAGAGCTTCTTTGTCAAGATTCCTATATCCAAACTTTCCTTTGTCAGATTCTACTTTGAGAAATTGGTTTAGGTTTGAAGCCCGGGCCTGCTTTCCTATTCAAACAATTAGGCTTTCTTGCTATAAAGGGTTTTGTTACTTGATATTTCACTTCACCCGTATGGTCCTTGCAGATCCAAACACCAACTGATATCGCCCAGCAATTCAATCGACCAGTTGTGGAGGTTCGGAACATGCCTTTCCGATGATCCTACATTGCTAGTGGTGTCTGGCGAACATGAGAGGGCAATTCAAATGCTGCAAGGAATGCGATCCTCCAGGTGGCATTTGCTTGTCAGTGTTGAACGCTTGTCAGCAAGCTGGGCCAATGATATTCTGTTCGCCTGATCAGATTCATGCAGTTGACAGCGGTACATGTAGAACCAAAGTCTGGTGCTTGCCTCATTGGACACCTTTTAACATGTTGATTGGATCATCATGCGTGTCTGGCACTCGCACGCCAACCACCTAATGGGAGAGTACTTATACATCTGCTTGGGCACAAAGATCAATTGTCAAAATTTTGCGCGACCTTGGTTCTGGACGATCTGGCTCGTCACAAGTGAAACCGCCGTCAACAAAATAACGCTCAGATACATTGACTGATTAAGTTCAAGTGCAGCAAATGCTATGCATGATATACTATAGCCGGTGTAGTATGGTAAAGATCGACTTACTAAGCACGGCGGCATGCATGCTGCATATTGCGAGTTTCCATATTGGCCGCGGGCCGGGCCATGTATATCCAACGGCCCTCCCGTACGCGTGTCCCGCTTAAGCTTATGAAATCTTACATGGAACGTGCAGGCTCAGTGCAGCAATATCCGTCGATCACTGACACCATGATGTGGCTTGCATGAATGATTAATTTGTGATCTCGTTCATACATGCCGGGTCTCTATACAACCGATCTACGAAAAATAAACGTGACAATTACCGTTCCGTCTTGCCCATGCACATGCAATGCATACGTATAAGCTCTAGCCATGCGCAGGCTCCGCGCCCATGCACATGCAATGCGTGTATAAGCTCTAGCCATGCTCCGCGCCGCTATACTAAGTTACATATTGATGCACATTCTTTGGGCATGTGCATGTCATCCGGGGCGGCGCATGGCCGCGGTTGCATGTACATGTGGCGCCGTCGCCATGCAAATGTCCGGAAGAACGTCAACATCGAGAGTCGGCTAGATAAGATGACATATACGTCAAATCACTGCACAGCATGCAACCGTCCCATGGAACACGCTGCCTCAAACCAGGACTCAAACCAGTTGCAGGAAAAGGCGAGGGACTCCATGCTAGCTTTCCAACAGGAAAGCGCAATGGGCATGGAAAAAGTTCGAACAAAACATGCGGGCTTGAGAGATATGTGTTACAATGGTCTGATTATCCAGGTGCAGAGAGAGTTCTAACCATATATACGTCTTACATGAAAGCAGCAACTGATTGAAACAGAAACCATAAACTAGACTGGTATAGACTGGAACCGTCTGTACATTGTCCTATAACCTGCTCGTATTACCTGTAGCACTACCTGCCGCATTGCTGATTGGCGGTGATACGTGGACCTCGCTCCAAAAGTGCAGAAGCCCGGACCTCCACCCCTGCCCCTCGCAAACTCCCTCTTGCCTCATCAAAGAGCTTACGTAACCCTTGGGGCTCGCCCCCCTCACGGCCGCGCTTCCCCGACCAGCGGCTGCAGCTGCAACTTTTTGGCCTCGGGGGTCTCCTCCGCTTCGGGGTGGGGTCCGGCCTCGCTTCAAAGGATGCTGCACCGGCTGCCGGCCGCGGGCGCCTCTACGGCCGCGCCCTCAGCGGCACCGCTTTGTGAGGCTGCGGTGCGGGGCCGCGCGGGGTCGTTGGCAAGCTCGGCGGTATCCAGGCCGTACTGCGCAACGACGACAGCAGGGTCAGCCAGCATCAGCCGTCGATTTAGATGAACCGTTTCTGCTGTGCGGCCGCCGTGGTGTATCTGATGCTTAAAAATCCTCTTGTGGAGACAATACAATGGACGAAAAACCGAGGTTGAATCGTCATATCGGATGGTTCCACTGTGGCGGACTTCTAAAGAACAATGTAAGTATCGAAGTGAATCTTCCAGCGCCCCGATGATGGGCGAGCAGTGGCTCAAGTCTGCAGCTTGTGTGCAACATAGGCTATCGTGCAATGCTGACGGACTATTGCTTCAGTCATCCCCTATCAAGGCGCTCTGTGCGCGCACCTTGGCCTTCATGCGGGAGCTCCATTGGTCGTTCCTGCGAGCCGGAGCAGCAGTACCGCCAGCTGCACCTGCTGGGCCCGTCGCGGCGTTGCGCGGCAGCAGCGGGGCGCGCGCTGCGGGGGCGTAGTCGTCGTCCGAGTCGTAGTAGGGCTGGCGGCGGGAGGGGAGCAGGGCGCGCAGGACCATGGAAAGAACCCACCCCACCACCTGCGGCAGGGGGACGGATGTTCCTGAAGAAACCTTTCTACAGCAAGCTTTACTTTACGCTGACATCATTAGCGTCTCCCTGCTGACATGGTCATACGAAGTGACGACGGTAGAACCATGACAGAATAAAGGACGGAGGACGGTGTACTTCCAAGCAAAACGTTGGGTTCTCCTGCACCTGCAGCAACATTCCCTGTCAGCAAGATCCTGGGGGGAAAGGCCCAATGATTGGAAGTTGTCGGCACGTAAGAAGTGGGACGGCCGTAGTGAAGCAGGACTTCATGCAGAAGCACGTCTGGCTGTTTCTTGGGAGTTATTGGTCGGACCCAGGTAAGAACATAAAGCAGAAGAACACATGAGACGTGCTAGCAACGAAATGAAGGACATCAATCGGCGTGGGCGCCGCATAAAGCAGTGTCCCTCACCTCAATGGCAAGCACGGCGCAGCCGGCGATCTTGGCGAGGTCGCGGTTGGTGCCCACAAAGCGGCGCGCCTTGTCCAGCTGGCCGGTGGGGTCGCGCGGGATGTCCTCCTCCCAGCTGCGGTCAAAGTAGATGAGCGCGCCCGCAATCACCTGCCCGCCAACGAGCAGCAGCAGGCCCAGGTTGTAGCAGGAGAGGCACACGCGGCTGCCCGACTCGGCGCCGATCAGGCCCGTGCATGAGGTGAGGGTAGTGAAGATGCCGAGCGCCAGTGTGCCGTAGATGAACCTGGGGGAACAAGCACATGCTTCAGGGAGAGGACCACATGAAGGCCCGATTGAACGTGCAAGGTCTGAGGGAACTGCCATTGCTGCTAATTCAAAGGTGTTGTCCTGTTGTGACGGACGTGGATTTGCAAGCTGGGCGATGCATGTTCTTTACTCATTTGGCAAAGGATGAATACCTCTTTGATAGATAAGCCTGTTGGAGAAATCAGACTTCAGGATTGATAAAGCTACCTCCTTGGTGCCAATGCTGCGGGTACTTGCAACCGAAACTGTTTGCGCAACCAGTCGTGAACCACAACGACAGCAGTCCGCATGCTCGAGGCCAGCCCAATGGCATGCACATCTCAACTCAAGCGTGCGGAATGATAGCAAGACCTGTAGGCAAGGTGTACTCGAGCGCAATATCCATGATGAGTTTCCTCTACCAAGCGGCCTTACCATGGTGCAGGTAGGCGCCATTTGGAGAGGTCTGGCCAATGCCAGTGGCTGTGGACCAGAGCTGGTTCCTCAAAAATGGCCCGGCCAAGAACTACACCGGAGGCCTGCCCATGGGGTAGCTCAAGAGAGGCATAGTATGGTGCAGGGGCTGGGGCGCCAGGATGGTGTGCGGAGTACTCGTTGAGCATCCTGAACAGGCGGGATTAGCAGGAGCGACATCAGAGCAATGCCACCATTGATAGCACACGAAATAAACTTACAGGCCCGTACGAGAATTTGACAAATCACGATATGGCATTTGAATCACTTCAGGATGTTTCTTGACAAGCAGGTCTTAGATAGTCTTCCGATCAGTGTTCCCCTTCGCCAATAAGGTTGCCACAATCACAGGTGCATGCTCACAATACCTATTATCAGCATACGTCCCAAGCGAGCTGCTTCTTGTCCCCTTCCAATATAGAGAATGATCCTGACAGAAGCATGCAGGCGCAGGCGCGTCTCCATCAGAAGTCCTCCACACACAAGACTCTGCCCAGCAGCTACCGAACACAAGTCTGCAGAAAGAGCATGAAATCCAGAGTGCCTTCACCTACCACAGCGAGTAGGCGATCAGCAAGGCCCCAACAATTGCCAGCAGAAAATTGTTGAGCTTCAGGATGCATTGCAAGCAACTTCGGCACCCCATTGTTGGAGAAAACCCTCCCAAGCCCGCAGCGCACTAGTCTTTTTGCAAGCTTTGCAAAGCAATCTGAAGATTCAGCCTAATTAAGTCTGACTCTTAGCAGAAGGCCCTAGGCATTCGCCTGCACTTTCTAGAATCAACGGTGATGGATCTAGCTGGGCCTTCCCGCATCACCTCCCTCCCTGCTTTCCACCTGGATGCAGTCAGTTGCAACTAGCTAGCGCTCTGTTTGCTGCTGCTGCTGCTTCAGTAGCTGTTCCTTTGAACCATCTTTGAAACATCTATGAAGGCCTCCCTGAAGGGCATATTTGAAGGCCAGCGTACAACTTGAGGGGGAACGCTTCAAGTTCTCGCACATAGTCGGCACGAATATGTCTGTTTCTAGGTGCGCATATGCGTGTGACAATCTCTGCCGCCTCTTTCAGACAGCCTTGTTTCCTCGGACGGCTTGCATCGAGCATATAAAACCGGAGTGCAAATTTAACCCCTTATCTACTCAGGCACCTCATAAGCTATTTAGCAGGAAGGCAAATATTCAACATTTATTGGGACATCTTACCAGTAGGCCCTGGGCCTAGCATCGCTACTCAGTGCCACATTTTGGTTCGGCAAATTGGCATAAACATTGTGCAAGGGCTACAAGCTGTGGCCCTGGCGCCAACGCATCAGATGCAGCAGCAGGAGATCCTGAACATTGCAATGCAGAAGAGCTGTGTGCACTGTGCACCTCAGCAGCACCTGTGTGTTTGCAATGGTTGAAATTCGAGCAACTGGTTAGGCTGCATCTTATGAGTATGAGCCATGACAGGTTCTCCAGTTTGTTGGGTGAGCTGATTCAGGGTACGTCCTAGCAGATGTGTTTGCACTGCTCGATCCAAAAAAGCACGTCATTAACAATAGGGATGAGGAGAGCGCCTGTCATTCTGTAGCTTTTCATCGATACAGGAATGCGACGAAGTGCTCCTTTAATGCCAGGACATGATCTGTGACTGGTTGGCAGAATAGATACTTAGCTTTGAAAAAGAAGGGGGGCGCGCAGTGAAACGAATGAGATAACCTTCTCAAGGAAGCCTTCAGATCGTCAATTCTTCCATTGAGCTGTCATCCTGCTGGAAAACTGCTGGTTCAAGCCGCTGTGACATAGCTCCAATTAATCTGAGAAATAGCAGGAGGGACCATGGCGACCAACACTGGAAAAGCAGTCACAATGGAGTCTCGAATTCTGCAGAGTGAAGAGGTGAGCAGAGATGTTACGTCCATACAAGCTGGCAGAATGCTAAGAGAAGTTTTTGAATTGCTTCTGAACAGTGCCTGTTCCACCAGTACTACTCCTTTGTTACACCACCCATGCTGACACGCCCACCTGCAGAGCATCTCAGGTTCACGTAGATCTCAGAAGTGTCCTGACATCCTCTCCGCTGAAATGCAGATTCTCAGGGCAAAGCAAGAGCAGATACGGAAATTCATTGAGGCTAATTATGGGCAGATCCTTGACCGACAGAAAGAGATTCAACAAGTGGAGGCTGAATTGGCGGCTCTGCAGGTAAGGCTGACAAAGAAGCTACTTTTTCTTTGGTGGTAGGACAGATGTTGACAGCATCGCCCCTGTGTAGAAGTGATTGAAATCGAGAAGCCAGAAAGGGAGCTTCACTTGATACTGCATGTACGAAGAACGCATCGCATTGGGGCACCCACCTACATACTACCTTGGACCGCTACTAATTGGGGGGCCTTGTTCGGAATTCAGCTTCAGATTGTACTGGGGGCTGTTTGCTCTGTATGAACTAGGCCTTATGTTCTGCCCTTCTTGCATCCCGTTCTCAGGCCGCATTCGCAAAGGTCTGCTGCTTGACCCATGTTTCTTGTGTGCTAGATGGAAGCCAAACAGACTGTAAACCCAAGAAAACAAGGTAAGCACTTCTGCCCTTTCGATACCAAGTTAAAGATCTGTATCAAACTGGAAGTCAGCTCTTTGTTAGCTCATTCATGCAGTGTAACTGGCAATTGCAAGTCCTGCCTCTGACCTTTCTTCTTGGTCCTTGTTCAGCTTTGGAGTTTCTTCGCAAGAAGATCGAACAACAAGGCGAGAGGACCTCGCAAGCAAAAGCAAAAGAAGTACAAACAAAGAAGGTGAGTGTTCCGATGTGCACTCTCGAATCATGTCACAGATGCATAAGGCGAGAGTGAACAGTCAGCCCTTTGACCTCTTTTGGAGCCTGCCGGTCTGTGAAGCATCAACAACTTAGTAAATTTAGCTTCAAGATTGCAAGCCAAAACTCTGGTGGACTCTGTGGGACGAGCGGATTACCAGTTTACAGCTTTCTTGGGTGCCGAAGGTGGGGCGTGTCTTTCAGCGCCCTCTTCCACATGTCTTAAGACTCTCGGGGCACAACTCGGATTAAGCCTGTCATACGCAACAGCAACGATTAGGGACGTCTAGTTTCCTGTATCCTCGTTCATGTGTCGGTTGAATCTGTGCCCCTTCACAGGCTTACGAGGATGCCGTACAAATAGCGCGTGCTGAGGAGCAAGAAAAGGAGAAGCTGTCCAATGAGCTGCAAGCGCTAGTGAGAGCCAACTGTCCTACTCAGAACCAGATCGCACTCTTTGAAGTACAGTGGTCGATTTTGGAGAGAAGCCACCTTGTTTTTACCAATCTCAAGTTCCTACTAGTACAAGGACAAGGGTGACCTGATGCAGGGTCTCCTAAAACCTTTTGCCAACCAATATTCGCATCTTGGAGAGATGCTTAAGTCATGACTTACCTGCGGTTATTTCACTTATTGTTGCCACACAATTGTTGCCTTCGATCTGTAGGAGGCTCGAGGTGGTTGTCAATATCTTGTTTGGTGCGGTGCAGGTTCAGGAGACAGCTTCCTCCCAGCTCGAACGGCTTGAACAACTGACCCGGCGTTTGGAGCTCCTTAGCGGAGGAGCGCACTCGCTTCTTCAAGCTTCATCGCAAGATGGCAATAAGAGTTCGGAAACCCAGCAGGCGGAACTGCCACCGAAAGCCTCAGATAGAAGTACAGCTACACCTACAGAATCCAGTAAAGGTAGGGAGAGTCCGGTACACAATCATTCAAGTCATGTACAAGATTCAATTAGAGCCAATCCAAGTTCCAAAACCTCAGAAGAAGAACCATCGATAAAGCAACCAACGGCTCTCAAAGGACAGCCAAGATTGTCGAATGTACGAGCCACGCAAGCGCCACGAGGGGGGAAAAGCACGGCGACATTGGTGAAAAGCCGACGAAACTTGGAAGCCGATGCGAATTCCAAAAGTGAGTGGACAGGGGATGGATTTGACATTCGATAAAGTATTATACTGGTTGTCAAACCACCGTACGGGCAAGCCTCAGGCTCCTTGATGACATGTCATGAGCTAGCTAATCCTCTGGTGTTACGGCAATTGGCACTTGGCTCCAAGCCGTCAGCCTGTGATCTAAAGTGATTTTGTCAAAGTTGGTCGATCAACAAACTGGCCACCTACAGCGAGCGCACACGGGCCTGGATCCGACCTCCAAGCTTGGAACGTACCAGAGCATGTAGTACAAACTGAAACTTGAAAGCGGTATGCCTATCAGACTACAATCTGAGTCCACTATAGGCGTCGGCTGGCGTGGCCCGGCCGGGCAGAAGTACCGATGTGTATAAGAAACAAGAGGTCAAATCATCAAGATGCGGCCGTAGATCTGAGGATATGGCACGATCAATTCCTAAGCAAGCTTGGCATAGCACACGTGAGCTCTTGCATGGAAGTCAGTGGTGTGCGTACGAGGCGCAGCAAGGCAAGGCTCCTATGCGATATAGTATATAGCCTGGGCAACGATAGGGTCACGCGTGTACTTTAACGATCCCGTGTGTCACAACTCGACCCTCAAATCCTTAAACCTGCCCTTGTCATTGTCACGTACTCGATCGTGTATCGCGGCGCGCACATATACCGGTACCTATGTGTGCACATAATTATACGTATACATGCATGTATAGCTGTAATTATTCACGTGCACATGGATTATTCAATTAATTCCGCTCAGCGATGGCCAACGCATGTCGATTTGGTACATGCGCCAGATTGCTTACACATTGAAAACACTTAATTACGTCCAACACGTACATGTACCAACCGAACCGCCTTGTTTTGCGCGCCACGATGCCACAGCAAGCGCGTATATTGCTTTTGATGTCATGAAACTTGCTGTTCTTATAATGCATCAATCAATACTGTCGATCAGTCGAGTCGATAGCTGATCCTTATCGAAAACAGAACCACGCAATATCTGCACTTCCCATGGAAATTGCTTGTCCAGTCAACTACAAACTAGACGAATGACGACTTGTCCACTGCAATCAACACATCCAATCAGTTGCAATGCACTACGAATGGCACACCTAGATCTCCTCGAAACTTCCGTCTTTCAAATGTTATTGCTTTCTCGAATTCACAGCATCATGTTCTTCGTGTCTTTCTAAATGGTCCGTAGACAAGGTGTCCGTCTCCTCCAGCTCCCCTTTTGCCCAGGCCTCGTAATCTGCTAACAGTGAACTTACGAATGCGGGCGCAACTCGATCCAACAGAGCTTGCAAAAATCTGCAAGAAATATCGTCCATCCATCAGGGGGTCAGTAGAGAAACTTCGTTCCGAGAGCCGCAAAACAGGTACAAAGCACCACATGATGGGCGTACAACAGGCAAGCCTGTTGTGCTGGCCAAACATCTGCTTCATATTTGCTTGGAAACGTAGAAGCAAAATTCCGCATTTTGCACAGGTCAAAGAAACCCGAGATCGAAGACCACAGTCTAAGCTTCGCACGTGAAGGCATTTTGGCACCCATGTTTGGGCACTCGAGATTAGCTCTGAAGTTCTATGACACGTCAGGAGAGTTCCACTGATCGCAGCAGTCGGAGGTGCACTCGTCTTTGATGAAATATAAATCATTTCAGAGAACGGATTGCGCAGCTCACGCGCTCCCGGGACGCTCGACGGCCGCGATTGGGAGCATCGTAAAGGGCGGCGTGAAAACCTCAAGCGCGAGGTCTAGCTGTATGTCATTCCGCAGCAATGGCTCCGCCGCCCCATTCCCGGCAAGATCTTCGTCTTCTCCGTTTCTACACTTTCCACTTTCTTCCTCTGATTCGGCTTCCCCGCTTTCCCGCCAGTCGATGTGGTTCTTAAAGGTCGCCGAGAACCGCTCGCTTTGCCGCTCGACCGCTTCGGAACCAAGGAAGCGGCACTGCAGCATCTCGACCGTACACGTGTCGTCTGTGGATGTCACCCGGACGTCGATAACCGGGGCGACTGAAAACTTGAAGGCTTCGATGCTCCGCAGGTAGCACCTGCAGCGGAAGAACCGGTGCAATTGGCGTGCAGGGCAGCGAGCGAGGTTGCAGGACCTGACGCGCTGAGTCACATGAGAGTGAGCTGCCTAAGAGAGAGCCCTCGAGGCTCCGTAGAAACCGGAAGCCAATAGGAAAGAATAGGAGACGGAAAGCCACGCTAATTATGGAGGGGTACGAAGAAGGGGCTCTGAAACGCTTCATGAAAGAAGTCCGAAGCTTATACCCTCTGCTTGACTAGTCTACCTCACGGAGAGACAATTCAGAGTTTCCAAAGAAACGTGCCTTCGAAGGCTGTTTGAAACGAGCGCAAGCAACGGACTGCATGCAGAAACCCGGGACCTTTCCTGGCCTTGTCGAATGAAGAAGCCAAGCTCTTCAATACCATTTCGAATGGTGGTTTTCGGCAGCATTGAAAAGCCCTTCATACAGGGGGAGCCCTTCATACAGGTTCCAAATCTGCACGGTCCTGTACTCGTATTGCCCGACAAACCAGGATAAATGTGCAAAAAGCTCATCAAGATCACGCCCCTCTCCTCATTGGCCGTCAACCTGGATTCCGGTTCTTCACACGTTTGGAGAACGCCAGCTCTCTTACGAAGTCCCTGCAGCGGAGACTTGTCAGCTTCTTGACCGTCTTGAGTAGGGCCCATCGTACCAACGTCCGGTCCTGACGGCTATGCTTTTCAGGATCTGTTTTTCGCTTCATGAAGCTACTCAGGAATCTGAAGGACGATCTAGACACCATGCTGCCTCAAGAAGGGCACTATGAGCTTTAACGGCCTTTGGGGTGTCTGGTTCCTGTCCAGAACTTCTTCAATCTTTAGGCGTGCGGCATCGAGTTTTTATCTTCTCGAACTACTTCTGAGCGAGAAAAAGCTGCTCAGATTGCTCTAATCAGGGTTGAAAGCGCCAGGTTTGACTTTGAAATTGTAACAAAGGCCCAAACTATGCGACAAAGACGACACAGGGGCGCGGCGCCAACCTGAAGGTATTGTCCCCAATGAGCTCCCTCTTTTTGCACGACTGCCCCTTGAGCATCGACTCCCGCCCCACCGGCAGCTTCAGAAACTCGCTCAGCTTCCGGGGGCGGCCCTCGCTGTCGGTGTGAACTGGCAGGGGCACCGCCATGGTCCTGGACGCTGTGAGGTTGGCAATTTTTGGAGCTGCTTGACACCGTACTCGCCGTGCCTGTCTCTGCCTAGTGAGAGAGAGTGGGGCAGTGTCAGTGCAAGCCAGAGGAAGACATGACAGGAGGTTTCGGAATATGAACATTTGGCTCTACTCGTTGACATTGATAGCAGTCCGAGATTGCATCCCTTGACGTGACACTTGAGCGTAATCTAACAATTCTGAACCGTTAAAAGGGACCTATGGAGAACGTTTCATCATACTGTAAGATCTTAAACAATTTAACGGATTGAGGAGGCATGGCAGGAAGGGGCATCACCTGCGGCCAGGCACAGCGGGTGTCCTGTCAGCTGTTGTTTGTCTGGTAAAGAAGCGAGTAGGGAGGGGCTGCGCAGATAGACATGCCAGCTGTGAGCGGTGAGCAGACGTTCACGCGTAGACATGATATGTCTGGAGACCGCATGGGCCACAAGAACCAGAGAACAGGGGCATCCACAAAAGGAAAAACATGCCCCACGACCAGTCGCAGTCTTTCAACATCATCAAGAACTTACGACCAAACCCTCAAAATCTCCTGGCCTGGTCTGTGTGTTCATAAAGCAGATCATTGATACATCAAAAGGGCCTAATTGTTTCAGCGCCCCCCGAGACTCTCACCGCGTGGCCCAGGCTGTGATCCGCTGACAATGCTGGCCATCGCTGTTGGATGTGAGAACCAACCGGGGGGCGACAACGACTTTGTTTTGAGGTCCTGAAAGCTGGTCGAATTTGCGTACCACAGCGCCGCAACGTCCGCAGCCTAGCTAAGAGACTTATCTCACCCCTCCATGAATGCAAAGTACTGAGCCCGGCAGGTCTTCTGTCATGAGAAACATGCTGCCGACTACCAGAGAAGCTGCTTGGGTCCAGAAACTGAAAGCGCTCCGTGCAGGCGGTCTTGACACCGCCCATCTGGCCAACCTTGCGCCCCAACTTTGAGCAATTAGACCAGAAATATGTTGGGCCAGGACAAACGCACGTGCAAGAAAAGACAGTGGCAAGCTAAGAAAAACAAATCAGCGGGAATCAAAGCCAACAAGGGCACTGAAAGGCTCAAACAGTTCGTACAACTGCAAGCGCCCTGATAGCTCCCCCCTGTTCACTGCTGGGGCTTCTTTTCCAAATTCCAGGCATGACTTTTGCAATGCCGAAGTCTGTCAAATTCCAGGAAACCCCGGTGCCAATGGTTTGGTCAAGCCAGGCAAGAACTTCGCGACCAGCCAGTTGAAGCACTGGCGACAGCCGCTTTCTCTTCCTAGCCACGGGTCAACGTTGGTAGGTTACATTGACCATGCCACCACCATGCACCCTGCCATGCCAGTGCACCGTGCATTTCCAGCTCTAGACATTTGGTTGGAACAGCGACGCCATTGTCAACATTGCCACCACCACTCCAGTCTCCACCACTGCCCATTACGTGCTCTCTGAAGACCACCTCATCATCCTTCTTACACGTGAATCTGCCTTGGGAGAACAGGAGCCGGCCCTGTTCCAAACTGGGGTTGAAGATGTGCCACTCTTTGGAAAGTTGCGAATGAAAAAGTTGTTGGTGAAGTTTGTGGCACGAAAGGTTCTGGACCTGCATCTTCCATTCGAAGCGGGAAGTGGTGAACAAGGTTTGGTAGCTCCATGGAGTACGTCAGCCCTGAGGGGCTCCGCCTGGACGGCCGCAGGCCCAAAGAGGTGAACGCTTTCAGCTGGCGCGACTCACCCATCGTCGCACTCATTCATGGATCTTAGGAAGTTTGGGAAGTCGACCCTGTTTTGAAGTGCATTTCGTCCACATGTGCAATGCTATGCAGCATTTCGATTTCTTCCCCCATCAAGATGATCATGATGATCCCTTTGTGCAGGTCCGTCAGCTCAAGTGTGAGCTGGCGGTGTTGCATAGAGCAGACGGGTGAGTACGGTGCAAGCTCTTCTCATGAGCACCATAGCAGCTCGCCGTGTTCCGGCCGCAGCTGTTGATGATCTTCGAACCGACCATGCTTACTCAAAAAGCTTTCAGAGACTTTTTTGGGTCGGTTTTCTTTGTGAACGTGGAGACGCCTGCTTCTCACCATAAACCGAAGTACGCTGGCATTGCCAATTTCACATATGCTCTTCCTATACTTTCTGGCCAGTCAGTATTATTATTGCCCCTGGTGCCGGTGACAGAGATCGAGCCTTTTGTACCACTTGTGACACTTGGGGTGATTGAGCTTTCTTTAGAATGACCTCCGACATCTGACAGCGAGCAGTTGTGGTCATTGAGGAGAACTTCGATGTGGAGGTCTCACATGTCTGCTGGTGCTGCAGATCCGCTTACCTCGAGATGGGCAACACCAAAGTCCTCGCAACCGTGTATGGGCCACACGAAGTGAGGGACACCACACACTAGTCCGAGTCCCCTTCTCTTGCTGGAATCGAGGCCTCAGCAAAGAGATCTGAGCAACTGCTGAAACAGGCACCCTTTCCGTGTCTGGCATCTAGAGGCCTTCCCAGCAGCACGAGGTCAAAAGCGGGGGTTTTCAATCGTCCCCTTAAACATTGGAAACAGTGACAAGGACTCAGTGCGCAGGAACAAATATGAAGCATCGTCAGATGCCTGACAAAACTTATGCTTTTGACAAAATCGTGTTTCAACGTTTCGTGATTTGAGCCTACAGAGGTACAACCCAAATCGTACAATTTATATTCTGAGGCTTGAGTAAAAGATGGTGCCCTTGCTTCTTCAGCACTTCTCGAGGTCGATTTGACACCCGGTGTTGTTGCAGGTGAGCCAGCGGTCGCAGTCCCTCCATGACCGCGCCTTGGTCCACTGCGAGTACAGCATGGCCACGTTCAGCACGGGGGAGCGCCGGCGGCGGCCAAAAGGAGACAGGTACAGAAGTTGGTCTGTTCTATTAGAGAACACTGATGACGCTTTTTAAGACGTGCTTGAGATAGAGAATCTGAAAAGTGCTGACTACAACAGGACGTCCGGTTGCTGAGATGAGCTTCCAGTCCTCCAAAATCCATTGAAAAGGATCCGATTCAAGTCGCTCTGAAGAGCGGCAGAAGGTTGAAATCCGCCTGAGGCAGATTTTCCGAGGATGGAGCATGAGTCCTGCCTGTTCTGCAGGCGGTCGGTGGAGCTGTCCTTGGTGATCCGTCAGAGCATGGAGGCCGCGATCCTCACGCACCTCCTGCCAAGGACGCAGGTGCACACTCGGGCGACGCCCCCCTACTTTCACCCCAGCCACACGTTTCGGGCCACATTTTAGGCGATTACATTGAAGAAGCATTAAGCATTTGCGGCCAGTGCTGCCTGTGTCCAGTACCGCTTTCATCCGTCAGTTAGTTGACTTCACCAAGTGCTGAAAAACAATTTCTTTTCGGTGTTGTGGCAGGGAGATGTTGCATACGTTCGAACCGTATCGCTGCCACGAGTTATGGCAAGGATGCTCAGATTTGCTTGTTTGGATGCTCAGCTTGCCCGTTTATCATTGAATCGCGATGCGATTTAGGACAATTGGGTTAAACCAATCGGGTTTCAGGTCCGTGTTCAATTCGATTATTTGCTGAGATCTTCCCGCGCTTTGTCTGCAGATTGACATCTACGTGCAAGTACTACAGGCGGATGGAGGTAAGCAGTCCCTTTCACCCCGCCGGGTAGTATGTATGCCGAAAGAAGAGCACTCTCGAAAGGATACCATCACGCCCTTCGATCTTTGGCGGAGTCGGAGAGCAACCCGTATCGAAAATTTCTCGCAAGTCCCGCTCCAGTTTGGGCCGGAAGCCGATCTTGGCCCTCGTTTCCTTCAAAGCAGTAGAAAGCTACGACGCTGACTTGCAAACTGTTCCCGGAGAAGAAATTCGAAAGAGGCATCAGTAGGGGGAGACGAAGAAGAGAAGCAACTCTCTCGTTCGGTCAAAAGCAGGAAGCAATCAAGTGAACGGCCTCCGCAATCAAAAGTGGTGAAAGAAAGCCACCTTTCGCGCAGTTCCCTCGCAGAGGGTTCGAATCGCGGAGAAGCGGACGTGTTGACCGCTACAGTGTCGCTGGGCGAGAGATAATGATACGCGTGATTTGTCCGCAGGCACGCGCGCCGCGTGCATCAACGCAGCCACGCTGGCGCTCGCGGATGCAGGGGTGCCCATGCGGGACTTGGTCGCATCCTGCGCGGCGGGCTACCTCAACGGAACGCCCCTCCTCGGTGAGTAACTTAATGGCGAGTCTCTTCATCAAATTTGCGGCCCGACCTGGAATCCGCTTGTGCCCGGTTGATTCGGCCGATGGTTGCACTCGGTTGATCGAACGGCTTCGTCATTGGACGGCTCATGTATCGTCACTGGCGACGATGACACAGTAGACCAGCGGTCGGCAGCGGATCTGATGGGTGTTGGATGCAAGGCTGCGTCACGTTTCCAAGGATTGGAAAAGCAGCGGAATGTGGGTTTTGGAACGGAACGAGACTGCTGCGAACTCGGAAGGTCGTTTCAATGAGGAGCGAGCTTTTCGTCTTGAAACGTTGGTATTGAATCGTATTCCGCCCCTTTCTGGCCGGCACTTTGGTCTAGACGAGGGCCTCTTCAAGATCCAAGTTTCGAACTCTGTTGATGTGGGCAGACCGGTGGACTCTGTCTATGCTCGAGTCGCGTCTCCCCCTTCAGCTTGTAAACCGCCGATTCTTCGTTGATGAGAGAGGTTCCGTCCCGGTACCCGACACAACAAACGCGCATTGTGATGCATCCGCCTTCTCAGCGGCCTTGAAGCGCTCGAAGAATACAAGAAGGGTGGCCATGTGGGTAGCCACCCATCTCCTCTCCGCTCACCTACTTGAATTCTCTGCCAGATCTGAACTACGTCGAAGATAGCGCCGGCGGTCCCGACCTCACGGTGGCCCTCCTTCCGAAAGCAGAGAAAGTGACGCTACTGCAGGTGAGGTGAACTGCATCGACGTAGCTGCCAGCTTTTCCCACAGCTCTGCTTAAAGCAGCTTGCTTTGTAGGTAGCGGAAGGTCCGTTTGCAACGTTCTCACAGTCATGTGACCATTGCTTTTTGAGGAGCGCTCAGCGAAAAAGGGGACCCCCACGGGAGCTCAACGCTTGTTTCGAGGTCGATCGCAGGCACGCACAGAACGGGACCTTTTTGAATTTAAAAGATTCTCGCTGGTAGCGAGCTGCCGCAAAGGGAAGTAGCAACTGGTTTCAAATGTCTTGGACGGGGTGTTGGTTAAGGACTACGTGTTCGAACGTGCGGCGGTCCTTCGAGGAGTTGTTTTCGCCTTCGTCAAAGGGCACCACTGCTTCACAATAGCCCCGCGGCTTGGAGCTTAGGAGATTGCCTTGGGCCCCGTTTGTATGTTCTCCTTCTGATGCAGCAATAGTTAGGGCTCGAAGCCGGGGTAACCGGACACGCTCTGGCCATTCTACCCGTCTGAAAGTAACCTGCGCTGCACTCGTGAAGTGAAGGGCCCCAAGAGAGACTGAGCAAGAGACGCACAAGAAGGAACGCAATGATGAAGTCGCTTGTGTTCCCCTCGTGCAGATGGACTCGAAGCTGCCGTTGGACACGTTCGAGGCGGTGCTGGGCCTGGCCATGGACGGCTGCAAGGCCATCGCAGCGCACATGCGCCAGGTACGCATGGCGGACTGCCTAAATATGGATTTCCGGACTGATTTCGACCATTCTTTTTCGATGTTGTCTGATGTCGAAAGTTCTTCGAAAAGGGCCGACGAGCCCTGCCGCAGAATCCTTCCAAGAGAGAAGTAGAGCTTTGAGTGCTGCTTCTGTCCGGATGCCCAATGTCGGAACGGCCTCGACAGGACTGGGCGCTTCCGGGAACCTCTTACTTGGTCAGACTTCGGATGTGTCGAGAGGGTCGAGACGCAATCTTCCTTTCCATGCGACGCCACTACCGATGCGTGCCCTGCCTCCTGGTAGCCCAAGCCGCGCCGGGTGACCGCCTTCTTGCCGTGCGTAAACCCGAGATTTTTGGCTGTATCTTATGGAACGTCTGAGTTGTGGTCCTTTAGCGGGTCGATAGAGTCGAGCAACCGGGCCTTCTCGTTTCTTGTCCAGGCTTTGCTCGAGCACACCCGGAAACAAGCCGTGGTGCGAGGCCCCGTGCGGCTGTGAGTGATCCAGCCTGCGCAAAGATGCTTCCCCGTCTCGGAGCAAGCGGGCGACTAACGCGCGGCTCCCTCTAACCACTGATCCGATACACGGCTACTAATCCGCCAACCACGGCGCCCGTTTTCAAGCGGTAAAGTGGACAGCAAGACCCGCCGAAAAGAAGCCAGCTCTTAAGAGGTTGATTAGGGTCGGGCTGTGAGATGTTGGGCATTCTCACTTGGTTGTTTTGACAAGACTAAGAACGAAATGAAGATGGCCTCACGAGAAGCTGGGCCCGAAAGGCAAGCGGGTGCTGGAAGAGACGCTGTCCTCGAGTCCAAAGTATTTCAGCAGTACTTCAGCTTGGAACTTAGCAGGGCCCACGCTTGCACGGCATAGTGATCCGACTATGAAGTAGGCCATCGAGCAGGCTTGGGTTGCGAGTCGTAAAAAAGACGTTGAAACAAACACGAGATGTTATGCAGTCATATACTTTGTGGCGGCCGCAGCCGCTGCATGATTCTAACCTATGAAGGATGTACTTGGTTATGCGGATTGCTGCCACATCTGTCGCTTCATCACTTATATATGCCAGTTCGATCCGGTTCAATATAAAGTCTATGCACAAAGTCGACCGATGGAAATTTGAGATCGATCGACACGATCATTCACAGTGGACACCATGCATGCGTCAACTAATCGTATGTAAATATGGGGCGCGACCGGATCATGCATCCGACCGGTCGCGCCTGGCCAGACACTAAGTTGGTAAGCGCGCTAGCTCCGGCCAGCATTGCAAATATGTACGTGTCGATCACTGTCATGCCAGCTCCCGCGCGCGGGCCACACACTGATACGCATTCAACTTATGATTGAGGTACGTTTCGACTTGACCCGCCGTGCGCGATCCAGCTAGTTGAAGTCACTACAACATACATATAGCTGTTCGAATGTTTTGTAACCTCAGAGTCTGTTCAGCATAATTTGCCAACATGCAGGTGCAGATAATTAAGTCACTCAGTGACTAGCTTCCATACTATAACAGTCCGGCCAAGCCATTGGACTCAGAGTCAAGGCACCATGCATGTTGCCACCGCACGGCCGGCGGCCAGGCAGCCGATCATACATCAGGGCTCATCATGCAGCCCAGGCACCCGCGACCGGGTGTAGTTCTCAAGCCTGGTCATGGAGACGTACGTACCAGATTAATTTGGTGCGACCGCGTCCGTAACCAGATGATTGAATAGCACAGGCTAAAAATGGTGTACTATGTATACGGCGAATCCGACACATGCAAGGTTGAAGTATCTGATCGGTCAGAAGGTCCAAAAAGTCAGTGTATGTCGAGCTACAACTTATTTTCCTCATGGCGAACATGTTCAATGTTAGCAAAAGTGTTGGTAAAGAGCTCTAGTGTATTTAGTCCTATATATTGTGTTCCATTTTGCCGGACAAAAACCTTGGTTTTATTTCGCGATCTTTTGTAATTGGATTAGAACTCTCCAAACGTCAAAGCTCATTTCCGAGCCAGAATGAAGGTGGTACCGACCATTATTTGCGACTCTCCATACTCAACGGATGTATCTAAACAGCGTTCTATCAAATCTGTACAAACTGAGGCTCAGGTAACTAACAAACAATCAAGCATTCTGGGCTGGTCGGAAAAGCATGCTCAACAATCCCCTATAGATTTTCGTGTGCCGCAATTGTAACAAATGTAAACAATCAGAAAACCAGCGGAGCATCCTGCACCTCCGTTCCTGGCCCCTTCCACACCCACTCCCCCGGTTCCTTCTCTCTGAAATAGGCAGGCACAAAAGCGCCGCCGCCTTGTTTCCGTTCCCGCCTGATCCGCCGCTGCCTGTCTTCGATTCCCTTCTTCGTCTTCCGCGCAGTCTCCCAGTCGCTGGCGAGAAGAGCCTTGGAGAGGGGCGCCCACACGCGGCACGACTCCAGCTGTGCCACGTCGGTCTTGGAAGCGACTTGCGGAGCGTGGATGCCGCGGAGCGCTGCGGCGCTGTCGTACAGGAGGGTCATCGACTTCTTACTTCCTTTCACGGAGTAGTGGACCAGCCTGAAGAAGTGAAGAGAGCGTGTTCAGCACGGCGGCATCTGAATGCGGCCCTATCTAATAAGCAGAAAGCCTGTACAAATGCTACCCATGCAATTGATGACCAAAATGTTATCAGAGTGCCAGTACCAACACCCCGAAAGAGGCCTCAAGAGCAAGTTCGTTTCTCTTGAAGGTTCGATCTTCTCACGAAGACCTGTTCACTTCGACTGGGCGCGCCTCTCCTAAGCCCTCTTCACATCGTTTTGTACGTAGAAATCCCGTGCAAATCCGTCTCCCATTATCGTCTTGGAGAACCATTTGGTCCACCAGTGATGCAATTAGTGCTAAGATATTATAACTGTTCCAGGCTCTTTAACAAGTTCTCTACTGAACTACGTGTTATCACCTCTCGAGTGCCCAAGCGACTTCAACTCATGTGATACCTTCAGTTGACTTGAAATAATGGTACCAAAAGATCGACATACTGGGCGCCAGGCCATTCAGATTTTGCTTTGGTATCTCGACCATGTTTCGAAAATGTTTTCAAACAGGGCTCGAAAATATCCGACATGAGAACGAGCACGCCTTGCTCACCCGTCCCAGTGGCCCTCGATGGTCAGCATCTCCCCTCCCTTCTTTATTCCGCCGTCGGCCCCCAGCCTGCCCACCTTCCCGCTTACGCCCTGGCCCTTCCCCCACCCAAACGCTCCCTTGGCCCTGAAATGCACGAGCGCCACCAGCCCCGAAGCCTCGCACACCACCCGCGTGTGCCCTGTCCACTGCGCAAGGGGCGTCGGCAGCAACCGGAAGCTCAGGTTCGGAGAGTCCAGCTCGTAGACCTCCCCATGCGCATCCAGGAAGAGGCGCCGCCGCCCCCTGATTGCGACTTCCACTGCACTTCCCGTGAATCGCGGCGCGGCCTGGTGCTGCCAGAGCACGCGAGTCTGCTTGGAGGGGTGGGAAGCATAAATGGCAGAAACGGGGGGGTGGTGCGAGACCTGCTCGGCTAGCAGGCGCAGTCCCCCCGCAGACACGTGGTGGGTCTCACCCTCGATGGGGTTGTACGGGGCTTTCCCAAAGAGAGGAGAGCGCACGGTGGACAGGTGCCACCGGACGACAGCGAGGAGGCGATCGAGCGGGGAAGCCCCCTCGGTACACGCAGCAAGGAATGTCTGCAAGAGAAGGAGTGATAAACCCGTAAGCCCAAAACCGTATCAGGTGTACAATTGTACCTAGATATCTACAACACAAGAATCCTTCCTCACAGGTGATCAGCATGCAGGATCAGGAAATTGCAGCATAGAGAATCTGGCAGCCATGGGGCAGTCAGACGAAGAATATTCCTTGGGAACGCCTTGTGCTACATTGGTGCACCGCTGATATATAAAGGGGAGCGTTCGTCAATACTCCTCAAGATAGATCATGAAATAAGCACATTGGGGGACTTCACCACCTAACTCTTCAACGAAGGAACCCTCTACTTCCATAAACCAAATGTGAGGTGACATCAATGCATGCATAGTTGTCCTTGTTTTCAGCTCAATAATCAGATTAGCGCCTGCTTCAATATCCGCGACCTCTCACCTGGTTGCAAGCATAGATGGCCTCTCCATACAGCTGCAGCTGGCTCTTGGGCATGTTGAATTGGGGGGGCACTTGCAGCTTGGTCAAGTCGCCGGTTGCTGCTAACCCACTCCTCAACAGCCCAAGCATTCGTGGCACCAGCCCCTTTTGACTGCCTTCCGGATGCGCTGCCGCCCCCGCTGGCTCTGTACACATGATGTCATCACTGGGGGCGCTGAGTTCACCCTCCTCTTCCGATAACTCAGCGTCCAAAGAAGGGGATTCGTCCACGACTTGTTTGTGCTCGATCCCTTCCTTCTTATCCCCTACTTGTTTCCGGTCCAACGAGGCCCGTCGCTTGAACGGCAGCAGGGTTAAGCTCCTTCTCGACGGGCGCGGGGCCACCTCATGCTCCTCTGCCACAGTGCCCTTCTTGGCCGACTTTGAGCGGAACGCCTGCAGGCTCAGCACCCTCAGCAGCGGGTTCTTGTGCACGATCTCCTCTTTCGGGTGCTGCCCCTCTTCCCTATGGCCCATGGGCACCAGGTCTCGGAAGCTTTTATCCGGTGCAACATTCTCTGCATGCAGGTGACTTTCTGTAACCCGTGCCATGCGCCCGCTGACCCTACTTTGCAGGGCAGAGAAAAAAGAACGTGTACCAGACAGCTGCTCATTAATCACGCCTGTTTCAAACGTACAACCTATGTAACTTGGCGATGCTTTGTAGTGCCTTTATACGCCCAAACCTTCTGACTCCCGCCAGAAACACTGAAACTTCTTGCACTGAAAGTAGTTCGAGAGAAAGACAGCAGAGGGATGTGGGGCCTGGGCTGTGAGGCTGGGGCACTGATCTGTGTGACGAACATTTTATTTTTGAGAAAAACGCGCTCGTTCGGAGATTGTACTTTTTTTTCTGAATGTATTCTACGAGGCTTTATGACGCTTCAAGTATCCGGTATCAATTCGTACAGCGACGATTTGCGCTCGTGCTTGTGTTCTATTTGTAAATCAATGCGAGAATATGGGAAAAGGCACCCGGATCGCCATATAAAGACCGCCAGAGACTACTATAATCGCAATCGAGAGGATATACTCCTAACAAAAGCATTCAATCGCCATCAATCCGGCATGAAATCCCGGCCAGAAACGTTGGAGAAGCTTATCAATGCTGGATATCCCGTACGTAAAGGACAAACTGATCCTCAAATGCAAATCGGAGATTCGGTCGCCCAGTACTTGGCAATCATATGCAGAAGATAGGAGAAGTGGACGACAATCGTGTTTGAAGCCGAGTACGGCATCAGACTCGCCCCAGACAACTTTGTCTGGATGCAGAGTGGGGGTCAGACAAAGTTCAGCATGCATTTGACGATCAATCAGACGGGGCCCCAGCTGGTGTTTTTGTCAAACCTGTTGGACGGGGCCAAGGACTATGCTGTCCGCTTAAAGAAGCGGCTGATGCTCTGGGAGCCCAAGGTAGCCGACCTTCTGGACCTGGATGTGTACACGAGGGACCGGGAGTGGCGCACCCCGGGGAGTGCAAAAGTTGAGAAGCCGGAGAGCGTCCTTCAATTTCTCGATCCGGCCCACACGTGGAAGGATGCATTGGTGACGTGGTTGCCGTCGCCTGAGGTGAGTGTTTGCTCGAGGATGCTCCTCGTGAAGTTGTACCATGCTGATGTATACTATAAGTGGTCAAACGTCATACACCATCTTGGTACGAACTCGAATCTGATTGTTGTACGAGCGTGGGTAAAGCCCATCAGTGCCAGAAGCGATGGTGCATGAATATGGCCAGGGAACTGACATTATCATGGTACAGATGTGAACCCCGGCGCCAGCCGAAAACTTCAAGCATTCCAAGCTCGTACCAAGATGGTGCACGAATTTTGACCAGTCTGTATCAACATGATCCTGGTACAACAGTCTCTTGGTTTTTAGCGGCCCTCGTATGTTGAACCTTGGTCGAGCTTGACCAATCAAGGTTGTATTTTTGCAGGATTGCCGGATAACAAAGGTCCCATTCACGCTGCCGGCCAAGTTGTACAAGGGTCCATCTGACCCAAAGCAGCTGACAGCTTTCGATGACCGCACTCCTGAGAACAGCGCGTTCGTGAGGGAGCGTATGTTGACCTTGTTGCGGGAGAAGCTTCATCCCACGGCCTATCCGGAAGGCCCTGGTCGGTTCAACTACACCGATCGGTCTGAGCCCTGCTACACGGGACGCGTGCATGACGGCCGCCAAAACCTGACATGCCATCTCGCATCTGACGGCAAGATTTACGCACTGTGCTTCAGCACCAACACGGACCTTCATGACGATGCCCTGGAGCTTGTACTTGCTTGTCCAACATTGCAAAAGTTGGTTGTCAAGGTCTTCCCGGGGAGAGCGGAGTGGGACAAGGTGAACTTACAAGCATTCCAATCATTCTTGACATTGAACCGTTTTTAGCAGAATCCCTACAATTGATGTGATGCAGATTGATTGTTAGACATCGGGGACCTGTACGAGGACAATTTGACTTTCCGGTCTGCTGCAATCGTCGTTGACATGGAGTACTTGGGGCGTGACCGCACAGCCAGCACTCCCGCTCTGCTTGCCGAGGTAGCCGCTGGGCGAGCAGTGTCTACAGATTCGGCCCGCCTTAACAGCGTCATTGACAGGAAGTTTGTCATGCTATCATGTCCAAACTTAACGGTTAAGTTTGATGTTATTGGAGGACGAACGTTTCTTATGGAATTCTGCTTGATTTGCGATCGGAATTGATCCTAAAAGAAGAGTTGACATCATATTGGTACATCAGGGGGCTTGAACAAGCTGTATTATGATAGGCTGAAGAGTGTCGATATACGTGTAAAGTCCAATGTCAGCCGGGAATTTTGAAGCGCCGGGGTTCACAGCTGTACCAGGATGATGTAAGTTCAGGCTGGTCAAAGTTCACGCACCATCCTGGTACAAGCTCAGGCGCGCAGGGGTTCATGGTAGCCGTACCAGGATGATGTAAATTCTTTCTATAGAGATTTCATGCACCATCCTGGTATAAGCTCAGAATGGTTGAGTTGTCCGGCTCGCGCCGGGGTTCACAGATGTACCAGGATGATGTAAGTTGTTTCTATAGAGATTTCATGCACCATGCTGGTACGGACTCGGATTTCACTATTGTACCAGGATGGTGTATAAAATTTGACCAGCTTGAACTTACATCATCCTGGTACAGCTGTGAACCCCGGCGCGAGCCGGACAACTCAACCATTCTTGGCTTGTACCAGGATGGTGTATGAAATTGTCTAAAGAGAAAAGTGACATCATCCTGGTACGACGGTCGCATTTGTGTCATTACGGTCTGGAGTTATTTTATGTGTGACGGTTGGACAGGGTCACACGCTGCC